>JAHBCN010007391.1:43639-57680 GCA_019359885.1 Listronotus oregonensis | reverse complement strand
TTTTTCTCAAAAGCTCTATATTCCTTAGAACCCTCCATCTGAAATTTTTTTTGACCATTATTTCCCCACCCAATTCATAAGCTGTTTATCACCTGTATCTGTTTAAAATAGAACCTTTTTCCTAGTTCTATTACATCCGACTTTTATTTGATTGCATTACAAATAATATCAATTTTTTGATCCAATTGGTCACTTGGACAAACTTTGGCAACAAGGCCCATTTGTAGGGCTTTGTTTGCCGTCATGGAAGGCCATGAAAGCATGTAAAGGGCAGCCATTTTGTTCACGCTGGGGCAAGGGATGCCAGGGGTTGAACAAAAAATGCCAAAATTTGCCCTAAAAAACAAGTTGTAGGTTTTTTTTAATTTTTGAACCTCTAATGTTTTTATCAAAGACAAAATTTAAGGCCAGAATTAAATTTAAGGTACAATATGATGGAAAACACCTTAGCACATGTTTGATTAGAAGTAAGTTTTTACCCTGGTGTTGAGAATGTTTTTTTTTCTGAACACACTGCAATATCACATTGTCTAAGGGCATCCTGTCCCTGCTACACCATCACTTTGGCTATAACAGGAACTGGTGTTTATTATGGAAAACATTTTTGGATGCAATTTTAAAAACATTTCTTTTTTTTTCACGTTATCAGCCAAAAAGATTTTTTTTCTTTTTTAATCAATTAAAAAAAATCGCCCTTTAAACTTTACCATTTTTTTAAATTATGCCCAGCTGAAAAACCCCGGTCCTTCCCCTTTTGACTATTGCCCTAAGTTCAGGTTTTTTTTTATCACTTTGAATATCTTTAAAAAGATTTTCCATCATGGTTTGTATAAAGAGTTTAAAAAGATTAACTGTTTAAAAATTTTGGGTTTTTGAAAATTTTTTATTAAGAAATACGTTTTTACCTTTTTAATCTTTTCTTCCCGGGGTTTTTTTGATCAAAATTGCTATCTTTTTAAATTTCCTTTTTAAAATCAATCTTTAAGTTCCAAAGTAGATATAGCCCTTTTTTTTAATTTGAAAGAGGTTCTAAAACATAGTCAGTTAATTTTACTTTAACGCAAACTTTAGTAACTACAGGGTGTATAAATAAATTTGATGTACTTTAGAAAAATCATTACTACAAACTCGGGGTAGTATTTTTTTAATTTTTAAAAATATAATTTTTTAAAAAAAATTAAACATTTGTCTTGGGGGGACTAGTTTTGGAAATGTGCTTTTTATGCCTTATATTTTTTGCACCTTTTTTTTAAACATTACCTTAATAAATATTTTTTTATTAAACTTTTTAAATTAAATTTTTTTTGGGGGTTTGGGGGGGTTACTTAATTTACCCCCATTGTTACTGTTGCTACGAGGCAGTCTGCCAGCATGGTCAACCGATCGAGCTTAGCAATAAGATAAGCGACCCGTCGATATCGCTTACACCTTTGCGATTCGGTCTTACCGCTCCGCCATGCAAACAAACGTGCGTGAGAGTAGCAAAATAACCTTTTTCTCTCACTCAATGTGTTTGATTCGTCGGCGGGGGGGGGTATATAGCCCGCTCTGCGTACTGACGGCGGTTTTGCACCACTGTGGTTTAAGCTTTTTAGTCCTTCTTAACATAAGTTGCTTGGGGCGGTGCCAAATATTATGACAATAGTCACATTCAAAACGTCCCTTATTAAGGTTAACCCCGGGATCACTGGTGCAAACCGCCGTAGGTAATCGTAGTACATAACCTTCGCCAACCAATCAGGCACGTGGAGCGAGAAAGAAAAGTTATATTCTTATTCTTTATTTCTTTCCCGCATGGCAGGCTGCCTCTATAGGTATATGCTCAAAGACCTATAAATTTACTCTTCAGTATTGTTTATGACGGAGGCAAATTGCCAGCCTGCGGGCCCTACCAAGACAAGAAAGGGTTACTTCTTGAAGTGCGTTTATTTTAAAACGTCGGATAAGGTAACTTTTTCCATCCTGATTCCGTGGGTAAATAGGGGGCTATGGTTTTAAAATGAACGATTCTGTGTATTAAAGCCACTTGTGTTTAGTCAATGAAAATGATTTTCCCACTTTTTGTAAAAATTTTTGGTTTGATTAAAAAAAATTTTGTACAAAAAAAAAAGGTTTTGGAAAATTTTTTGTTTTGCCAAAAAAAACTAAGGATAAATGAACCCAATCTTAATTTTTAACAAAATTTGGAAACCCGGGGGGTAAAAAGAATCCCCCCCGGGGTTTAAGGGGCCGGCCCCAATTCCGAAAAAACCAAGAAAATAAAATTGTTTTCCCCCTTTTTCCCGTTACTTTTTTCCAAAAAAGCGAAGATTGCAAGGGGTTTTCTGTTTGCGGGAATTATTTTTTCCCGGGCTTTTTTTCTCCCAAAAAAACCCCCCCTTTTTAAATTTATTGTGAATTTCTTTTTTAGCCCCCTAAATTTTTTTTGGCATTAAATTTGGGGAAAATTGGGCGTTTAGGCCCAAGGGGAAAAGAAAATTTTTTGTCTGAAGAAAATTTGACGGATAACGGCCCCAAAAAATCCCTTTGGGTTTCCCAAATGAGCGTTTTTCCAAAAATTTTTTTCCATCTTGTTTTGGTTTAGCGGAGAGCAAGGTTTTGCCTTCCCTTTTAAACGACATAAAATGCGAAGAATAACAGCTTTTTGAATCTGATTACCTACCCCCAAAAAAAGTTTTTTTGGGTTTTAACCCTGCGAAACGGGGAAAAAATTTTAGGTCCTTCAGGGGAAAGGGGGAAGCAGTTTTGCTCGATTTCAATAAAAAACTTGGCTGGAACGTCTGCTTCGTTGCGTGCACAAAACTGCAGGCTGGAAAGCGGCTATGTAGATATTAAATATGATCAAAATATTTTTGATACTTTTAAGATCCTAAAAATAATAATAAAACAACATAATTAAAAATAGTTCATATTTATTTTAATACATACAATAAACAATGAGCAACCTTTTTTTATGGAATGAAATGATACACTTAATCTATTTTTTTTAAAACCTAAGTAACATAATATCACAACAAAATTCTTATAGTTATGCACTGGCATAAATCTCTAATTGTTTAAACCTTTTTTCTCTTAGCTCATCTAAAAACGACTTAACCCTTGGATTATTTCTAAGATTACTTTGTTTCTGTAATTGATCTGCTATATCACTGTGACATCTCTGGTACTTAAAAATGCAGCCTAATAAATACCAGATACTAAATTCTGGCCATAATACATCGGTAAAACATATCTGTGTATTGGATGCTTGCCATAGCAGAAAATCACTTAGCCTAACTTCACCTGATGTGCGTACAAGTAAATCTGGATTGGGGCTTAAATTTGTATATAAGCAATGCGAAATGAGATCTTCGTTTACGTCTTCAACTATGATTTTGCCTTCGTTAGCTGCCTCAACAATAGTTTTAATACTGTTAGTGATCTCATCTCGAGAGGTGTATGAAAAGGCTACATTAAGGATTGCTTTATTATTATCTTTTGTTAGCAACATAGCTTGGGCTATAAGCTTTCTGACGTCTTCTGGTAACAAAGCTAAATTACCTATAACTCTTATACATATACCGTTTTCCATAAGTTTATCCTTCTCTTCAAAAAGTTTTGTAAATTTTTCCCTGGCGAGCTGCATTAAAGTGTCCACTTCTTCTTGGCTGCGTTTAAAGTTTTCTATGCTGAATGCGTATACAGTTACTTCTTTAATGCCTAACTCCAAGCACCAACGCAGACATTCTGATAGTTTTTCAAAACCTTTATAATGCCCTTCGGCCCTACCAACTTGCTGTTTTCTCGCGTACCTTCTGTTGCCATCCATTATAAAGGCGAGATGATGCGGTATGGGGCCACATTTTAGTACGTTTATACAAAATTTCTGAAAGGTTGTTAAGGAATTATCCACTATCCACGACATTTTTTTATTAAAAATTTTACATGCACAATTTTTTAAAAAATAAAAAAACCCTAAACCTAAAGACACGTCAGTCAGGTAAATATCGAACACGTGACATATAATTAGGAAAATTTCGATGGGGTCTTCATATCGACTAATTACCTCTCCTGAATTTCCTTAAGAGTTGTTGCTATTCTTCTAACTCCTACCGTCAAACAACTGTCAAAAATCTGTCAAGTCACGTTATGGTCATGATTTGCAACTTGTACAATAAACAGTGACAAAAACTTTGTAACTTGTTTCCGGCGAAAAGTATACTAAAATTTTAATATTTTCAAAGTAAAATAATAAAATCTCAATATAAAAAATGGATAGGCTATTGAGATTAGGCGGTGGAATGCCAGGTCTGAGCCAAGCGCCTCCTCCCAGTGATGCCCCCGTTGTGGACACTGCCGAACAGGTATACATTTCTTCTTTAGCTCTTTTGAAGATGTTAAAGCACGGGAGAGCTGGGGTACCTATGGAAGTTATGGGTCTTATGTTAGGTAAGCAAATACCTTAGTAAATTTTAGACAAAGAAGTTACCGTGTTATATCCACAGGCCTAAAGTACAACCCATCAGAGTTACTTTAAAAGTGAAATTAAGATGTGTTTAGTATCTTATTTTTTATTGAATATACCTTTCAAAAATGTAATTAACGTTTCCAACTTAGAATAAACAAATTAAGTGGCCCATTTTTCTTGATTTTCTATTTGTGACCATTGTTTATTTATTTTTTAGGTGAATTTGTAGATGATTATACAGTAAGGGTAATTGATGTATTTGCTATGCCCCAGACTGGTACAGGTGTTAGTGTAGAGGCTGTAGATCCAGTCTTTCAAGTAAGTAAAAATAGAACATTGTAAATTCATATTTTCTAATCAAATGGACTTTATCAACTATTTTTTAAACTTTGTTTGTATGACCAAGTTAACTTGTAAGTGTATCTCAATATTCATTCATTTATTTAAATAATTTTTAAGGCAAAAATGTTGGATATGTTACGTCAAACTGGCAGACCTGAAATGGTGGTTGGTTGGTACCATTCTCACCCTGGCTTTGGTTGCTGGCTCTCAGGAGTCGACATAAACACCCAACAATCTTTTGAGGCTCTGTCTGAGAGAGCTGTAGCTGTTGTTGTTGATCCCATTCAGTCGGTTAAAGGAAAAGTTGTAATTGATGCCTTTAGGTAAGATATAAAAATTATATTTTGATATACATCGCTTCTCTAATATGTAAGCCTAATACCAAATTTTTCCTAAGTAACCACAACATACTGGTATCATAGCATAACTAACAGGAAGCAGCATGCTTCCATAAATTGGTGGAAAAGTACGCTCATTTTTCTAGGGCAGGTTTAGCCAATGTTTTGCTGAAATTCGATCTGTCTCCTTTATTTAAATTGTAATTTTTTTTTTCAAGTTTTGTGATTAAAAATATCAAATGCGCCACCCAGGGAAAGATCGTGCTGCCCTTTAGTGATGCTGTGCACAAGTAACTATGTTACATGGTTACATTACAAAAATTTGTTTTAAACAAAAACTTTTTTAATTTAGACTTATAAATCCAAACATGATGGTGCTTGGGCAGGAACCACGTCAGACCACTTCAAACTTGGGACACCTTCAAAAACCATCAGTGCAGGCACTGATTCATGGTCTGAATAGGCATTACTATTCGATCAGTATAAACTACCGGAAAAATGAGCTAGAGCAGAAAATGTTACTTAATTTGCACAAAAAATCATGGATGGATGGGCTGACCCTTGCCGATTACTCAGAAAATTCATGTACGAATGAAAAGACAGTGGCAGATATGTTAGAACTTGCCAAGAACTACAATAAAGGTAAATATTATTGTGGTTAATGTTTATTCAAAAATTAAAAAAAAATTTTTTTTTCATTTAAGGGAGGAAAAAACCCGGGGCAACTGGCAATTAAAAATTGGAAACAAGACCCAAAACCATTTGAAGAAAAATGATTTTTATGAAAAAAAAATTTTGGGTTTTCCCATGCTGGATACTGTCGTCTTTAAAACTAAATTTTTCTTTTTTTTTTTATATCAATTTTTTTTTTAATTTTTTTTTTTTTTAAGTTTTTTTTTTATTAAATCCCAAAAATTTTTAAAATTTTTGGATTTATTTTTCAAAAAAAGTTTTTTTTTTGATACATCTTTAAAAGATAAAATAAAACATTGTTCCAAATTTTTAATGTTTGTTCAATTTTTAAGTAGTTTTTGTCAGAAAGAATATTATCTTTACATTCAAAAATATGCTCATGATTTCAATAAAACAACACTTTAAATCAACAATATATTATTTGTTTTAAATTTTACACTAATAATCAAAATAATAATATTTATAAACTATAACATTTTTAATGTGTTTTAGAATTTTACTATCTACAAATGACAAAAATTTAAAATATATACATACAATCTGTAAAACTGACAGCACAGGAATGTAACACTAGATTTTTTGATTGTTACTATAGTTTTGGTTCTAGTACAGATATTACTATTAATTGTGCAAAAAACTAAAATTTTTTTGAAAAGTTCAAAGAACCGAGAGGGGAATGGATAGGGTTTTCCCCCCCCAAATTTAACCTTTTTCCATAACACATTCTTTTTTTGAATGTGATTGAATAGGGGGGTTTAAAAAATTTTTAATGGGGGGAGGAGTCATTTACTATTCACTACTATGGGGGAAAAGGGAACCCAAACAAGCTGGCATTTAAATTTTTTAAGGTTTATTCCTTACTGTTGCTACATCGCTTAGGGCCAAACATATGTACAAGGAATGAAAAAATTTTCAAAAGTTTTAAAAAATACATACTAGAAGGGTTTTTTTATAATTTTTACCCATCACAGAATTTTTGGGTTTTTTTAATCAGCCCCCAAAGTAATGAGATACTTAAGTTGGGGTTAATTTTTTAAAAAAATTTTAAAAAAAAACATAGTAACTTTTTGACTGACTACGCTACAATCTCAGGTGGTGAACCACGTAACAATAGAGGTATCCGAAGTTGGCACCACTCGTCTTGTAAACCTATAAAAAATCAAAATACTGCTTTAACGCCGCGCTAAACTATATTAATTGCCCAAAAATTACGCTTTGCCAGCCACTGGGGCTCCGCTCTTTGAGCCGCTCTTGTCTACTCCTACTTCCTGTTCCAACTGCCTGCCAAGGTATTCCCAGTTGTGCACCATTAGTTTTTGGACGGCGAGAAGGGCTTCATAACGTACATTAGGATCTTCATGGGCGAGTAGCTGCATTACGAGTTGTTTACCGCCAAGCTGTTCAATTACGCTATAAAAAAATAAATAGATGTTTTAACTAATCAAAGAAAATGAAAAAAAATTACTGTTTGCCACGGGGATAATGCCTAACATACTCTCCAATGTCAAAACTAGCCACACTGAGCACCAACGGGTCCTTGCTCGTTTCCAAGAGATGGATGAGGATACGCAACAATTCGTAGTTCTTCTCGTTGAGTCTCTGCGCGTTTTCCCTCCAAAATTTGCTTTTGTGCACCGGAGACCACTCTAATCGACCTGATTTCACCTAAAATAGAGAGAAATGAGCCAAAGACATTTCAACTTTATTTATTTATTTTTTTTTTCCCTTAAAAAGATAAAAAAGTATTAATATCACAAATTTTCAAAAACCAAAAATACTTAAATTAAAAAAGATATAAAAAAAAAATAATGCGGGATTTTAAAAATTAACTAAAATTTTTCAAAATATAGCCTAAAAAAATTACAGTAATAAAAAATACCCCCCTAAAAAAAAAACAGTAATAACGTATAAGTTCAAATTTAAAAAAACACAGCGCACAAACAAATTTTAGAAGTCATTAACATTAAAAAACATTTATCAAAAAGATAGCACAGTAGTGATTTTTTAAACTTTCTGGGTAATTAATTTCCCTTTATGTTCAGGTAACTTTTAAAAATAGTGCTACAAAAACAAAAAGGACTTTTCCATAAGCTGAGAGTCTAAAATTTATTAAAAAACACGCTATTTCTTTTTCTAGGAGAAAGTTGATAAGGGGGAAAATTTTCTCGTAGCGCTTAACAAAATCGCTTCCAAAAAAAAATGGACGGAAAATTAAGACCTCTTATCAAAGACTGGCCTGAGGGGTCCAAGGGGGTATTGAGAATATCTTTCTGATTATCCTTTTGGAGAAAAAAAATAGTGTCCCCCCGGTTGACAGACCCGTAAAGAATCAAAATTTTAGGTGACTGTAAACGAGAGCATAGTAAACATTCAAAAGTGTTATTAGAAAAACATTTTTAAAATTTAGTATAGCAAAATAGGCTGAGTTGAGTTTTCCCCACATAATCTATATGGTTTAACCACGGGGCTACCAAATACAAGCCTAGAAACCGACAATTGTAACCCTCTCTTCTGAGCCCTTCATCTTAAGAGAAAAAGGTGGTACAAGGCGCCTTTTTTAAAACACTAGATTTGGGGGTTTTGGGGTTCATTAACAATAAGTTTGTTACCCGTACACCAAGTACTGAAGCATTCTATGATTTGGGGTTGGCCTGACGAGGGGTCCACTGAGGAATCCGGACCAGTATGGACGTGTCATCTGCATACAGAATTAAAGATGCATTTTCTCCCAAAGGAAGAAATTGCTCTAGATCGTTACAAATAGAGGGAACAACAAGGGAGATAAAATACCCTGGGGAAAAACCATGTTTTGTTCCTTAATTTCAGAGGACACTGTACCTATTTTGACCCGAATTCTTCTTTTCTTAAGAAATGAATTTAAGAGATCATTAATACCCCCCCTAAAACCCAGACTGTGTAGTTTTCTGACAAGAATTTAACTGTCTATGCATGAATTTTAGCCAGATCAAAAAGCAAGGCAATGGTGTAGAGACCTTTATCTAGGAGGAATAAATAAACTGAACAAAGTCATAAGCAGCTGTATTTGTTGAGTGGTCATACAAAAAGCCATGCTGAGCCCTGATACAAACCCTTTATTGTCAGCCAAGAAATTTCTGAACCTAGTACTCAGTTTTTTTTCAAAAATTTTTGAACAAGTTAATAAACCTGATGTTTCTATATTTTTTTATAAGTGCTTTGTCCCCTTTTTTATAAAGTGGAATTAATTCACCAACTTTTAATCTCTCTGGGAATGTTCCATTTTAAAAAAAAGATTATAAAGCAAGCAAAGGGATATTTCATTAAGTCCCGAAGATATTTAAGTGCAAAAATTGGCAAATCATCATTACTACAGCAAGCTTTTACATTCTTTAGATCATTCATTGCTGAAAAAAATTCATTAAAACTTATTTCAGGCATGAAAATGGATATTAAATTAGAGCCAGCAAGTTCAAATCAAAGGCAATATTATCAAGGTCAAGCTTGGTCTCAATATCATTGGCAAAGTAATAACAAAACAAATTAATAGAAGAGGCTCTATTAATGAAACATTGTATGACTTATAATAGAGGGTATATTGTTAGTTTTAATCCTTCCTATATTTAAATTGACTACCGCCGATTGCTTTTGATGTGTTAGGAAGTGATTATTTTATCTTGAAAAATTTTTTAGTCATTTCATTTTATTTTTTAAAGTTTTTCTTAGTTCCTAATTGATTCAAGTTCAGTGAGTAGTGATTCTTAGTTAACCAAAACAAACCCTTTTAAATTTTCGCCTTATTATGTCAGGATTGATTCATCTGCTCGCACCTGGTCTAAATACCCCCACCCCTTGAGACTGGGCAAGTAAGGTCCAGGAAATAAAGCAGATTATCATAAAAGTAATCCAGGCCTCATTTGCATCCTCAGACCTGTATATATCAGAGAAGTTATTAGTTGACAAAAAATGTTTTAAATTAAATAAATTGCCCTGATTAAAAAAACGTTTGTATATAAAAACCTGGGGGCACTCCAAATTAGGAGGAATAAAATCTTTTTTAATTAATATTAGTTGGCCTAAGTGGTCAGCTATGCTAGGTTCATAATTTTTTGCTATAATAATTTCTGGTTGGTTAGTTAACACATAATCCAGTGCTGATGGCACAATACCAGGGACAATTCTTGTTGGCTCTTGAGGAAGCATGGTTTTAAGAGCAAAGCTGTTAAACAAATCCTGCAGATAAGAATTATATAGTGACACCTTGAGATAATCTACATTCAGATCTCCACAGAGAACAACACATTCATACTTTTTAGTTAGAAAACAAAGCAGCTCATTGAAACATTTAATAAAGCAGTTAAAGTCTAAAATTGTATTGAGAGAGCATGATCTATAAATAACTACCAGTGCTATCCTTTTTTTATTTATTGTGAAATCCACCGCAGAACATTCAAAGTAAAATTCCTTAGCAAAATCATTCCACTTTAAATAAAGGATGTCTAGATATATGGCTACACCTCCATGGATTCGTTGAGTTCGACAGAAAGCACTTTGAAGTTGATAGTGTGCAAGCTGCGTGACACCAATCTGATCAGCTGTCATCCAGTGTTCCGTCACGCAAAAAATGTCAGGTTTCATTTTGTCAAGCAGGACTTCTAGTTGGCCTATCTTATTCGGTAGGCTTTGGACATTTAGATGAGAAATAACAAAAGTAGAGCTCAGTTCAAAATCTTTCTCTTTGTTGTCTACGTTGCCATACTTGGTGCTTTTGGGCCCTTTCTCGGTCCTCCTGTGTTGCCTGGTTCTGAAGCGCGAAAAACCTAAACTTTTAACTATAATACCTTTTTTGGCCAGTTACCTGAATCCAACAGCTTGTCCTAAAGGATGATTAGCATCGATCTTGAAACTGCAGTACTCTTTCAGAATGAACTCTCAGTTGCTCCACTTTAAAGTTGTTAGAGTCGCCAAAGGTCGAATTTAGATGGTCTATGATATTTTCGCTTGTTGTTTTAGGATTCAGTTTACTTATAAAAATGGTAGTTTTAGGAGCAATTGTAGCAGCACTTATTTTACAGTTTTCCATCCCTTTTTGGTCTTACCTGCCTCTTGGCTTGGTGTCAAAGTGGTTTATCCTGGTTAAGGGGTTGATGTATGAACCTTTTGGGGACTGGTTTTTTTCTTCATTTCCTAATTCATCTTTCAAGTGTATAATTTCTTGTTGTGCTGCGAACTTCTCTTTAAGATCTGCCAAGGACGCTTCCAGAGCCATAATGGTGGAGTCATTCCCCTTGAATCTTCGCGGCATTTTTCGACAGTGTTCAAGCCTGCCCGCATCCAAACAAGTCCAATTTTATTATACTTTCAGATCATTAAAAGTCCCAGTCATTTCCTCAACTTTTGATGTGATGCGGGGAACATCGCTTTTAGTCCTTTATTCATGCTGTCTATCATTCTCAGAGTTTTTCAATTTTAGCATCAGTTTTGACATATAATGTTTTAATGTCCTCAAAACCCTTTTGAAACGATTTTAATAAAGCATTCTTCATCTCTGCCAGAATGCTCTTTGATGTTATTGTCAATTTAATTTTAGACATTCTTTGCAAATAAACTGGACACTTGGCGATCTTTTCTTAAGAGTGATTCCTTTTTGCTCAGATGATGAAAAGAGGAGTTACTGCAAAAATCAGGTCACAGTTTACATTTTGCATGCAAGTAAGTATTCCTTCAGTTTCAACCGCGCCACATTTGCTAAAAGGTCGCCATTGTATTTCGATATGTGCAGAACAATTTACTACCTGCAACAACCCTGAACCCAAAACGAATTTGGGTAAAGTGGCAACACTGCACCAAATTACGTTGTTTATTTAAATAACGAATTAATCAACAATTTTTATCTTATTTATCCTTTTCAAAGTTAAAGTTCTGACTGTACACCTTCCTTAATTTACACCTTACTTAACATTGGATTACACAACTTTACAATATTTTTTAAGTCACAAAACCACAAAAACAGCGAAAACAAAGTATACAACAACAAACATTCACCAGGCAACGTTGCCCTTTTTTTGCCTTTTAAATCTATAAACAATAATCTGCATTGTGAGTCGTGGAAAAACGGTACCAACCGCCGAACAATGATCTTCCTTTGTAAACAACGCAGAACAGCTTCTACACTCCACAGACATTAAATCAAGGTTCTAAATACGAATTTGAAGTCAAAATTGGGGGTCAAACAGCAAAACATCGAGAAAATCCCAAAAAACCGATAAAAATCACGATCTAGTATTTTTTTCAAAGGGATATCATCTTGCGGTTTCTACTTGTTTTCTTCTCACTACTTATTGTGTCTTATTTAAGTCCACAATGACATTTTGTCTTTACAAAAAAAAGAATCGGACATTTACCAAGAAACTCTACCACGGAATGTTTGGACTACGACTGTAAAACTATAAGGATACAAAAAATTTCACAAAACAAAAAATAGAGTTTTTCAAATTGTCTATATAAAAAGTTATATAAACATTTTTGATAGGATAAATAAAAAAGGAGATATAAATGAAAATGTAACTTTGACAAAAAAATTCAGTCCAAAGAGGAAAAAAATTTTAATAATGTGATTTATGGTTTTTTTTATTATAAATCATTTATTTTATTTATTTAAATTCCAAATCAAAATTTGCAGAAAAAATCCAAAAATAAAAAAAATATCTGAATATTCGATTTTTTGATTATAACCCGAAAAATATTGCATTTAGACAAAAAGGTTATATAACTTACATTAAAATTTGAAAAATACAAAGTTTTTCTATAAAGTTTGTGTATTGTTTATAGTGTTTGAGATATGATGTTTTAAATTTAAAAAAATCGTTAATATCTAATTATGCTTTTCGGAATTTTTGCTGTTTGACCCTAATTCGACTTAGATTCGGTGTTCAGCGAAAACTTTTTTGTGGACCGGATATTAAGAAAATACATTTTGCTTACCTCAGTGGCATATTCGTCAAAGGAACTAAGATCTTGTACAGAGGCCTGTAGTTTTTCAGATAAAAATTCCACGTCGGCTGTGATGTCCTCATCATCAAATTTGCGTTGTTCTAGAATTTGTAGTTGTTTCAAAACCTTAAAAAGAGTATAATTTGTCACTATCTGTACTTGAATTTTTATAACTAGAGCACCGGTGAAAATACGAGGGTCGATCAATATAAACGAGACTTTATCTTTAAACATATTAAATTTTTGCGTATTTTTCTGGAGTATTGAGAGTTTGATGATCACAAAATGAAAAATGTTGTGTCAGGTGCCAATAGCACTATTCCTAATGCCTCAAGAGGCCCAAAAATCTGAAAATCGCAGGGGGATAATGGCCTAGGGAGGATGGCAATAAAGTTATTTGATTTTAGACAAGTTGAAGTTTAACGAACTCAAGGACTAGAATTAACGCAACGCCGGCAGGGTGTTTGGTATAGTAAACTTTGATTTTTTTTTTGAAAAAACGTAAACAAGTTGCCAAATTTCAAAAATCAAAATTAGGAAATTATCTTGAAAATGTAATAAAAGTATTCAATAATATTAGTTTTTGTGTTATTATAGGCAACATCAATTTAAATAAAAACAATTGTTGATATGACAGTTCTAAGCAACATATACATATATACTAAAGGATGGCTCAGTTCCATTTAATTTATGTTGAAAAATTTAGCGGGGAGCGGCTGTGACGTCACCACCGGTGCTGAATCGTTTTGTTTACGTTCATTTGGCCATTGATCCATGTGTTTTGAAGATTTTGTGTTGTGATTTTATTAAACAATTTGCTTTTATTAAAGTACTTTTAGTGTAGATTTGACAAGAGAAGACTAATAAACATTGCCAAATGAGCCATCCTCTGTAGTATATAATCGTTGGCCCGTACGGTCTGTTTACAAGAACTTTCCCGCCCTCTTTCCTGATTATATTAAAGCCACATAGTGTTTGTTTACTTTAATTCTATCCAAAATTCGTTGCTGGAGCTGCATTATGTGGCCGAGCGTTGTCGTGGAGGAGAATGACGCCCCAAAACGTTAATTTCGTCTTTAGAGACGATAGACGACCTTAACCTCCTTCAAAAACTTTCACAGAATAAGCAGAATTATCGGGCACGCCCATGCAAGATATCAATATGCAAACGCCATTTCGAAAAAAAAGTTTAAGCACCAGCTGGTCCGTGGACAGGATTATGTTTCCTATTTTCAACCGGGGGGTATGCACT
>JAHBCN010007391.1:0-43622 GCA_019359885.1 Listronotus oregonensis | reverse complement strand
CATGGGGATAATCAGGACTATAGGGAGGATGGTCAAGTAAAGTCCATCTGATTTTAGACAAGTTGAAGTTTAAAGAACTCAAGGACTAGAATTAACGCAACGCCAGTTTGTAGGCAGGGTGTTCGGTATAGTAAACTTTTTGATTTTGTTTTGAAAAAACGTAAACAAGTTGCCAGATTTTAAAAATCAAAATTAGGAAATTATCTTGAAAATGTAATAAAAGTATTCAATAATATTGGTTTTTGTGTTAATATAGGCAATATCGATTTAAATAAAAACATTTGTTGATATGAGAGTTCTAAGCAACATATACATATATACTAAAGGATGGCTCAGTTCCATTTAATTTATGTTGAAAAATTTAGCGGGGAGCGGCTGTGACGTCACCACCGGTGCCTGAATCGTTTTGTTTACGTTCATTTGGCCATTTGATCCTGTGTGTTTTAAAGGTTTTGTGTTGTGATTTTGTTAAAAAATTGCGTTTATTGAAATACTTTTAGTGTAGTTTGGACAAGAGAAGACAAATAAACATTGCCAAATGAGCCATCCTCTGTAGTATATAATCGTTGGCCCGTACGGTCTGTTTACAAAACTCTTCCCGCCCTCACCCCTGATTATATTAAAGCCACATAGTGTTTGTTTACTTTAATTCTATCCAAAATTCGTTGCTGGAGCTGCATTATGTGGCCGAGCGTTGTCGTGGAGGAGAATGACGCCTCAAATCGGTTAATTACGTCTTTAGAGACGACAGGCGACCTTAACCTCCTTCAAAAACTTTCACAGTAATAAGCAGAAATTATCGGGCGACGCCCATGCAAGATATCAATAAGCAAAACGCCACGCCTGTCGAAAAAAAAAACAGGTTCAAGCACCAGCTGGTCCGTGGACAGCGATTATGTTTCCTATTTTCAACCGGGAGCTATGCACTTGTTGCTTGAACATCGTAAACGCTTCTGCCAAAACGGGCAACCAACGGCTCTCCCAACTCCAGACATCCTCACCAATGCACTCTAGAACCGCCCGCCTGCCCCCTTCAAACTTACGCGCTTAAAAAGAAAAGTCTCGTTTATATACAACTTTCAAAAATTATTAAATACCTTGCTTTGAACCATAGCGATGCAGTGTTCCTTGGCGACTTGTGCGTCTTCAGGTTTCTCGATCAAATTCCTAAATACGGCCAAAATAATCCTCGTGACCTTTTCTTTAACCGAATCGCTCAAAATATCGGCCAGGATCGGAATGACGTTGAATTTGTTCATTTTCTCGGCGAGCAACGGATTGAACGTCAACACCCACAAGCAGAAGATCAGTTGGTATTGGACCTGCATGAAAAAAAACCGTTTCGGCTTTTAGCCATCTTTAGGTATACAATTCGTACAAAAAAACGGCACATTTATTTACCTGGAAATTTACACGACCGGCAAGAACCGACAGAAGAGTGGAAATTCCATCTACGGAGACAAAAGCGAAGCGGTATTCGTCGATTCGAAGCATCATCTGTAGACATCTACCGACGGATTGAATGTACTCGTTATTCTAGATTCAAAAAAGGTTAGTAAATTATGAGACTCCCACTGTACAAAGTCTATGTAATATATATTTTTTGTTGGTGTGTATGTATAAGACTAATAAAAACTATACCGAGTGGTGCATTGTCGGGCGGGATATAGGAAACCCCATGTAATTTTTAATGGGGTCAATTATTGGCTTTCCTTATTATTTTAAAGAAAACTTTTATTGAAGTTTATTGAAAAGCATGTAAATCTACGTCCATGTAATGATTTTTCGGTTACATCGTTTGCGAGTTAGATGCAAATATATTTTTAAAAACTGTTTCTTAATTATCGTCTCATATTTATGAACAACAATAAAAATACCAGTTAATTGTGAATTAACGTTGTTATTTTGCAATTAAGTACTTTATCATCATCAAAAAATCGTACAGCGAAAAGATTAAAGTTGTATGGTAATTATTCATATTACTGTTTCGGCTATTTCAAGACATTTTTAAAATAGTTATTTACATTACAAGATGCGAAAGTTTACTTTTTGGTGTGAGGTGGTTTTTAAATGGCCGAGGCGAAGCCGAGGCTATTTAAAACCTCCGAACACTTGAAAGGCCTTTCGCATCGTGTAATGTATTATATTTTTTCTGCTACTGTTCTATGTATCGCATAATTTAATAATCATTAACATCATGTTTTAATAGAAATATCAGAGATTTTGAAATTTTACCTGTTAAAAATTAATCCATAGCAACACATTTATTGTTGACATTGTCTGTCATCAGCACTTGTCAGATTTTGAATTATTGTTAATTTAGTATAAATCCATTCCCATTTTAAAATGTTAAATGAATATGAAAATGGCATCCAAAAGGCAGCTGACCTTGCGTGTGCCTCACTTCTGCCACACAAATCTAAAGAGAGGTACCATCAAACATATAAATCGTTTTCTGAATGGCTTGCTACAAAAAATGTGGGGCGGATTGACGAGAATGTGATGTTGGCGTATTTTCAAGAAAAATCCGAGTCTTTATCACCACCAACCCTCTGGTCTGTATATTCCATGCTCAAGTTAACAATTTCCTTAAACAAAAATCAAGATATTTCGGAGTTCAAGAAACTAGTTGCTTTTATTAAAAGGAAAAACGATGGTTATGAGGCAAAAAGTCAAAAATTTTTAAAAAAGAAGAAATCATAAAGTTTTTACTTAACGCGCCTGATCAAAGTTACTTAGCAATGAAAGTAATAGCCATTATGGGAGTGGCTGGGGCATGCCGGACAGACGAAATATACAGAATGAAGCTAAGTGATGTAGAAATAAGAAATTGGCTATAGTAAAAATAGTGGAGTCTAAAAATAAAGTTAAAAGAAACTTTGTAGTAACCAACGATGAAGGCTCAGTTCCTTATGTCAGATTTCTACAGGAATATATTAAGCTGAGACCAAGGAATGCTCTAGATGAGCGTTTATTGTATCGTTATGAAAGAGGTAAATGTGTTAATCAAGTAATTGGAAAGCACACTATTTCAAATGTACCTAAAGAAATTGCGAAGTTTTTGAAGCTTGAAGACATCGTATCTACTGATGTCTTCCATTCTTTTAGAAGAACGTCAACTACGTTCCTTGCCAATGCTTCGGATGTCGATATTTTGGACTTAAAAAGGCATGGAGGTTGGAAGTCTTCTTCTGTTGCGGAGGGATATATTGCTGAATCCTATAGTAATAAGGTGGAAATTTAAAAGAAGATTTTACACGAAATTCCTACCAATATTTCCTCTAATGAAGTAACAGTGAAAAATATGAATATTAACGTAGTTAAAGGTGATAACGATACCCCAACAATAAATTTAAAAACTGTTAATTCAAGTATTATTCCTCCAATTTCTTTTGCTAATTGCTCAAATTGCACAATTACTTTTAATGTTAATACCTAACCTAGTTTTTTAAAATATTTTGTCATAAATTAGTTACTTTTTATAAATAAATCCTAATATTTCCCACAAGCATATTTTCTTTTTTTTACTCTTACTTTTTTGTCCAGGCGCTGAAAATATTACTTTCGTAGCTAGCAACGCTTAGCAACCAGGTAACACGAAGGTTCTCTTTCGTTATCATTCGCGTTGCTAGGACCACAAAGTTTTCTTATTTATACAGTAGTAGAAAAATTTCTTTTACAGGCTACTTATATGAATACAATATAATAATCTGATGGAAGAGCTTTAAAAATATGTTTCAATAATTTTTTATTAACAAATATATACCAATACATTCTTACGGGATGGAGGAAGTGAACAGGGGTGCTGGGTGGGGTTAAAACAGCAATAATCCAACAAGAGATAAAAAGTATTTTACGTCACCCACGAAACTTTTTCTTTATGAAAATATAACAAAAAGTGCAAAATTGTACAATAATTCATTGTTTATTATTGTACGGGTCATAACAGGCGCCATTATAATAATATAATATGAAATAAATTCCTATGTTGCCAAAATTTGCATCATTCACTATTAATCTATGTCTAAAAAGTGTAAAGTTAAAGAGAAAATACGACTGTTCAAGAAGGAGGGAAACAATAAAATTACATACATCAAATTTTGGAGACATACCGCGTTGAATATTGTTAGGACAGTTAACATACCGGTTTATTTTCGCGAGAAGCGGTAACGTAGGGGAAGGTGTTCTGACGTCAGTATCTACGTCATTACTTTGTACCCAGTATCTACCGCTATCTCCACTAGTCAAGAAGAGCGTTGGTAATGGTTATGTCAAGTTTCAATTTAAAATAATGGAGGATTCGCGGTTTTTCTAATGTTTTGATTCTTGTGATGTTTTTTTGCTATGGTTTAACAACTATTTGGATTGCAGATTTTTTGGTTTATTAGTTAATTCCCAAATGGATGAATTAGTGCAATTATATTTAAATCATAAAGGAAAAATTTACTTGTTATAGTTGACTTGAAAACAGCTAATATCTTATTAAATGAAAAATTTGGTTTATATATTATCTTTTCGACTTATTTCTTAACTCTCCAAAGACCTTACATTTAAATTTAAACTTAAAAGTGTATTAAACGATTAGTATGTAAGTTGACATACGTAAACCGTTTCGTTTTTGCGAGGATAGGCGGGTTAAACACGGTTAGAATGGTGGGGGAAAGAACTGCTATCAACCAGTAGTTAAAAACGGTAAGTCGCGAAAAATCCTTATAGACTCGCGTCTAGAGAAACCCCGCTGGCGAGCTTCTTGACAGTGTTGACACATGAGACATGCTTTATTATGCAGGGACTCGGCGCGTAATTTGAAAAGTAGGCTTTTTCTAAATAATGCATTTAATGTAAAAAAAGCAAATCGTGGGTCTTTTCTAATACGTCTCCGCATTTTTACGTCTGATATATAATTGGGGAAAATAAAAAGCCGCTTAGCTGACCAGAACTAACCATGACCGACTAGAACTTGGGGCTTTTGAATTTGTCTAAATTATTTGTAGAAGTTATAAACAAAATTTTAATAACGTATGAGAAAAAACCCGGAGGAATATATAATTATACTTTTAAAAGAAAATTATAACTTTTACCATATCAAAAATTATAAAAATTGGTCATGGTTAGTTCTGGTTAGCAAAACGACTTTTTTTCCCAATTATATTTATATATTTGTTAATAAAAAAATATTGAAACATGTTTTTAAAGCTCCCCCACTGGATTATTATTATATTGTACCCATATAGGTAGCCTGTAAAAGAAATTTTCAAAAATCTTTTAAAATAGCCGAAACAGCTATATGAAACAATTACCAGTTGTATTTATTCAAAGGAATTAAGTTAAACTAAAGTAACAATTCTCAAGAACTATGGCATTTACAATATTTACATGCTTTAATAAATTATTAATACTATTACAAATAATGTTGGAAATAAATTTAAGATTTAAGAAAATTTTCAAATATTCCTCCATTGGCTGCTAGACAATAACCCAGACGTTTATAAAATTGTTTTCTTATATGGGCTAGCTGGTAAATTTAAATTTCATTGCATTCTGCAAAAATAGAATTTTTTAACTCATCAAGATTAGTGTAATTTTTATCCCTGTATATCTTGCTTTTCAAATGGCCCCAAACGAAGAAGTCATTTGGCGAAATATCAGGAAACCTGGCTGGCCAATTTTAAGGTGTGATGTAGGCCAATAACATTTCCATTAAAAGCATAGTGTAGATATTATGTGCCGGGCAGCCATCCATTTGGTATCAAACTTCCTGATTTTCCCTGGAGGCATCATGTAAAGTAGGTAAAATTGGTTCTTCGTGTAGTATATTCTGCATTCAAATTTCGATTAAGAGTGCATTTACGCTACACCTTACCCAACTAGCAAATTAAGTTCTATAAGGTCTGTATAAACAACTATAAGATATATCTTATAGGATACTAAAATTCCTATAACGTGCTACACAACAATTATATGATCCTTATACAACCAAAAAAGGGCCATTTTTATAGAACAGTTTGGTAGTATAACAGTTCTATTAAAAAAATGTATACAACTCTTATACGACTGTTTTATGTACGTTTATACAGCTACTATAAAATTGTTTTTGTAGTGTGTCACGTAGGCACATCTATAAAATGGGATTAAAGCGGCAAGACTTTTGTCCCCATAAAATGGTTGTATAAGGCATTATATTTTTTTTCCAATGCTGTTTTTTGGAACACAATGAAAACATTTTATCATTTAGCAGTTTAAAAAAGCATTTTTTATTTTTTAGTGCAGAAAATTAGAACCAAATTATATTTTAAGCGTGTTATTGTGAATAAATCTAGAGGTTTGCATGCATTGTTGTAAAAATGGAGACTTGGGCGGTTTATCGGTCGTAAAAATATGGCGGGGCAGTTATAATATAGCATATTTTATTAAATCATTTGGAAGGTTTGAATTGCACAAATTTTAATGCGGCGCAAATTTTATTGATAGATTGTAGGCATGTGTTTGGCAAAAAAATCAAGCGCTTTAATTTTGGTTAAGTTTCACGTAAACATTTTAAAAAATATAATATTTTTTTTCTTAAAATTCTATTTTTTTAATGATTTTAATGGTTTATTACAGCATGTGACAATCCTATCACAATATAATTCTTTAAATAATAATAAAGTCACATTTTTCAATTTAGTTTCATGTTTCCAACTTAATTGTTCATAATGGCGGAGATGGGCGACACAAGAATTCCTTATTTAAACATGGTGATTTATAATACAACAATTTTATTCCAAATAACTGCCTTAAAGAATGTTTCATTTGAAAATAAAACGGTATAGGATAAAACTGTTTTATAACGAAGAATATATAGGCACTATACAACTGTTTTTGACAAGTAATAATAATATTGAGATTCAAGAAAACTGGAGGTTGCCAGATCTTATATGGTACCTAATAAGAATTTAAACTTTTAAAACAGCTGATAAAATTTAATAGTAGGCGTTTTCGGAAACACTGATCCGGTTGACCCAATCATCAGCTAATATCGCATATCTATTTTCAATAGTGTTCATTAAAGAAAGATGCAAGATAATCAGCTGATGATTGGGTTAATCGCATCAGTGCTTCCGAATATTATTGTCTGGTTTGTCTTGTGGGATCGGAGGAATTAGGAGGCCTACTTCCATTAAAATTAGAACAAACAATTTCTGGATTACTTGCAAGAATTTGTTGATATGTTTTCTTACAAGCTCTTTTAATATTGCCACTGCATTTGTTAATTTTTTTCCACTGAGAATTCATTATTTATTAAGCATTATTATTTTAATTAAATTTGTCACCCATCAAAATAAAATATTTTAGTGGAAAAGTGAGGTTACGGCATTCACTTCAGTCTTATAACGCAGATCTTAGAACAAATTTATTCTGTCAGACACTGTTTTATTATATAAGGCATTTATAAAGGAGAATGTCGTATAGTATCTAAAGTTCACGTATAAAAGTGTTTTATAATGCAGTGTAATTCAATGCTATAAAATATTTATTATGCAACACTATACAGCTTTTATAAGACAAGCTTAAGTAACTATTTTATAGTGTTCTAAAAAGCATATTATAGAACTCTTATACAATAGGTATACAGGTCTTATAAAATAATATTTTTGATATTGTATAAAACTTGCTTATAACGTATTATATCATTTTAAAAGAAATTATCGTATAATGCGTTATAAGATATATCGTAAAAGTCACTATAAAACCATTTAATACAACAATTTTATTTAAAAAACAAAATTATGGCAACAAAAAACAATCAGTCCTTAAAAAACGCATTCGACTGTTATACAATAATTCGGTTCTTTTAGAATTCCATTTTGCTAGTTGGGTAGGGGTCGGGCGAAAGGACGCGGAGAGTAACAAACTCCCACTACCACAATTTTCGTATAGCCGCATTTAAGATATTATATTTTATTTAGGTTCTTCCAAATTCGGTGTATCGATGCGATGTTGTTTCCGATTGCAAGCCTACAGGAGATAACGTTTTTCGGTAACTATTTTTCACTTAAATGACATAAATTATACACCATTTTAAAGGTAAGGAAATAATCTATGCCTCTGCTGTAACGGATTTTTGAAATATGAGTCGAGTTAAGAGAAAATAGTATCTAAACATAACCGATTTTAGGGTGACTTTTACTCAAGGAAATATTAAAAACTAAATCCAAATTCAAAAAACTATTACAGCAGAAGCCTAGATTTAAATGTTGGCTTTCATATAGTTTTTGAAAATTATCGATAACTTATACCGTTTTTGAGAAAAACATTATGCATCGAACCCCAAATTGGATCCAATTTTCGCGGCGCGAATGGACTCTTTAAGAAAAATGGTCCACTAATACTTCGTCCGAAAATCCCCACCCAAACATCTACTTTCTGTGGATATTGCGTCCTCGTTTCGACAAATCTATGGTGGTTTTCTTTGCTTCAGTATCGGTAATTCTATTGATTGGGTTCATTGTTTAACGAAAATTTGCATTCACCAGTAAAACAAATATTTTTTCCGGTCCATGTTTGCCCTTTTAATCATATCAAAGCAAAATTTCTCCCGTTTTTTTTTACCCCCATCCCTTAGGCTTATGTTTTTCATATTTGTATGAAAAGTTTTATCCGTTTCAAAATCCAGAGCGCTGTTGAGGATCTTTTCCTTGATATCCTGAATTTTCCCTTTGTCTCCCTTCCGTCATTTTTTCCACGTGCAATAAAATTTCCCAATTCTCTAACGTTTTTTAAATTTTTCTTCTTTTGATATTTCCTTGCTTCACATCTGCAGTTATTTATTACTGTGTTGAATAAAATTTTGTTGATAGTCCTAAGATTATTGATTTTCCGGGAATCGGTTTTTTGGGATACTAAGGCAGCAAACCCCTTTGGTTTTTTTGAAAAAACCTTTTTTTTTTTGGGTAACTATTTTTTTTTTAAAAAAGAAAAAATCTTTTTAAATTTAATTCAAAAAATTTTTTTTTTTTCCAAAAAAAAAAAGAAAAAAAAAAGTTTTCCCCAAAAAAACTAATTTCATTTTTTTTTAAATTTCAATTTTCCAAAAAATTAATAAAAAATTCCCAAAAAATTAATGGGTTTTCCTTTATCCCGTCCGACGATGCACCACCTGTATTTTTTTTACTAAATGAGGGGCTTTTTTGGGAAGCAAATAAGTTATTCACACCCCAAAAAAAAATTTACATAGATATTCTATTACTTAAATCAATAATGCACTTACTCAAAGAACGTTTTCGCATATTTCGCCTTTTTATATATATTTTGAAATTTAAAAAAATAATAATTAAGATGAGTGTTCTTTTTGCCAAAATATTTACTTACCCGTGATTTTTATTAAAAAATATGGAATAACCAAATTAAATTATCTTACACAAACCAAGTAATATAACAAACATATACCATGCAAAACCATGCAACAATAATTAAAGAAAAATACGACATGCAGAATTTTAGAATTTAACCCCCCTTAAAAAATTTTTAAAAAATTTTTTACATAAATACAAAAAAAAACACATATTTATTTCAAATACGTAGACAATTGATTAATTAAATATAAGCCTTTTACCTTTTAAAATAAACAAGTGGGAAAAATTATCTTTTTTTTTTTAGTATTACTTAAAATAAAAATTGAAATCACTAAAAAGTGTTTTTTTTTTTAAAAAAGTTAAATACTGACCTCCACAAAACCCCCTGATTTAACATCCCTTGACACTCCCTTCTAAACTAGCTTAAAGATAATATACATGGTGTAAGTTTTAAATGTTTTAATCTATAAATAAAAAAAATATATTGATAATTTTTCCCCCAGTTAAAAATTAAAAAAAAACCAATTGGAACAGCGCTACCCAGTAGCCTTTTTTCCCATGTGTTTTTTTGGTTTTTTTTTTGTTTTGACGCCAATTTTTGCCCATTAAAATGGTGAGCATCATAATTTTTACACCCTGTATAAGTTTACTTTTTTTCAAAAAAAAAAAAAAAAAATACCTGATTTACTTTGTTTTTTTTCCCAAAAATTTTTGCTTTGAAATATTTCTCCCTAAAAAAATTAAAGTTTAACTATTTTTTGGGGAAAAAAATCCCCAAATTTTTAAAAAAAAAAAAATTTTTTTATCAACGAATATCAGTATCAGTTAGGGGGTTTTTGTTTTTTCCCCCTTTTACGAAATTTTTTTTTTAAACCAATGTTTCGTTTTCAAAGCTAATCCTCAGGTAGATAATTCAAAAATAAACGAGTGTTTTTTAATAGGTTTCCCCAAGGAAAAAGGCTTATATTCAGGATTATAAAAAATTTTTAAAAAAACCCCAAAGAAACATGCAAAAAATAAAAAATAACCGGTATATCTATACAGGATGGTTTTTTTAAAAGTTAAAAACATCTAAACCCATAATTTTTTTTATTTTAAAAAGCAATACACGTTTTACAAGTGGATTATAAAAAAGTTTTTTTTTTAAAAAAGCTAACAAAAAACTTTTTTATGGGCCCTTTTTCATTGCTTTTTTAAGGAACATAAAGTGACTGGGCTAAGTATTTTTATAATAAAGCATGTGCCATTAAAAAAGTTTTTTCCTTAAAAAAAAAACCCCGTTTTATTTTTGAATAAACGTCGATATCGAGAACACCCATCAGCATACCCTATCATCCACTTGGACCATAATCATGGCTACCTTCAATAGCTTACGCATTTTAGAATATAAATGATAAAAGTTATTCTTTGTGTAGGCAGCGAATATACAGTGTGCTCAAAAACAGCGTGCAACTTATTGAAAACTCTCATAAGAAGAGAACTATAATCTATAGATCTCTAGAACCTGGGTTTTGATCTTTTTTGAGACACTGTATACTGTCGTGCATACAGCTTAAAAAAATGTGTTTATATGGACTAGATGTAAAAAACTAAACAGAAAAAAGCTTTTCGTTCCTGTTTAGTTTAAATGTGTATTATAAAAACATGCTGGATGTACCTGAATTATAATATTTATGCAGAATGTCCTACAAAACATACGCCAAATAGGAATTTAATATACCTTTAAAAATAGAATAAAACTTTCTATTAGAGCATTGTTTTGATAAAGCTTAGATAGTGTGATAAAAACATTTGTTTAACTTAAAAAGTACAGGAGATACTTTTAAGGTAAACAAGCTTCCCAAAATGTACTAGAAAAACTTCGTTTGTCGAGTTGAGTAGTTGTAAATCACAAAAAGAAATATTAACCTCATTATCTATTTTTTCTTATGAAAGTTCTGGATCCATATTAATCAGTGTATGCTAATTTACTATATCGTTTCCTTGAATGTGTTAGACAATGTTATGGTTTCAATAACACTAAAATCTTACGTCTTTGTCTTTATTTGTTAATTGATACACAACATTTCAATTAGTGATGTATCTCCAACCGTTTTCAAATAATAACTTCAGAACGGACAAACCAAAAGTTTGGCGAGGATATGTTGACGATACTTTTATTGTATGGACAGGTAATAAAAAGAACTTAAAGGTTTCTTAAAATATTTAAATTCCTCCGACCTTGTATCAAATTCACAATGGAGTGGAGTAAAATTCAGCTCTACCTTTTCCCGACGTTCTAGTTAAACGAAATAATGGACACATACAAACTTCGTTATACAGAAAACCTACCCACACTGGACAATATTTACACCAGTATTCTAATGACTCAAACGAAACGAAACAGGAGGTCTTAAGTACTATATACAGGGTGTTTCAAAAAACATGGACTATCGCTCGTGGGGTAATTTTTAACTAAAAAATAATAAAAGAAGTACTATGCACATGGGTCCGGAAACGCATTGTTTCCGAAATACAGGAAGTTAAAGTTTATATTTTTTTTCAAATGACTTAAATACCACTCAACCGATGTTAATGAAACTTAGAACTTGAAAGTGTATTAATAAAGTGCATAGTTTTAAGTAAAAATCTGCTTACAGCTGCGGCAGTGGCGTGCGTACGGGTAACTGTAAAAATGTATTTAGAGGAAGAATATGTGCGCCACTGACTTTTGCCAATTTTGATGCACCAGTTATGAAGCTTATTACATAAGCCACACAAGTTACCTCTTGGTATTTTTTCGTTTAGGGTTTCCCTTAGCAGATATGGTTAATTTTATAAATATGTGCAAAGTACCCATTCGTCGTCGTAATGCAAAAAATAATCGTATAATGCATGAAACTGTAGTTTTTGACAGTTCTCTAAATTCAATAATTTTGAAGTGCTTTGTAGAAGTCAAAAGTGTTTTCGTGTTATTCTTTAAATTTAGCAGTTTTTTCGATTTTAGTTATTTGTTGATCGTGTTTGTTGGTTTGTTTTGTTATTTTCTGATTCGTGTTTAGATATTAAACTGCTCATTAATATTATTTCCTCCTATCAAGATGGTTTTCATCAACTACACTTCAGCCGAATTGACTGATATGTTGTTAATTTATGGACAAACAAATCAAAATGCTAGACAAGCTGTGCGAGTTTATCAGGAAACTTATCCCCAAAGAAGAATTCCTGGTAAAAATATTTTTCCACATATTGTAAGTCATTTAAGAGAAACTGGTTCTTTAAAACCTTTAAAAGCTGATTCTGGAAAAAGTCAAGAAGGAAAATAGAAGATTAAGTGCCAGACAAATTTGAGAATTGTTGCCAATGAACTGGGAAATATTTCGGCATCATCAGTTCACAGAACTCTGAAGGAGCAAAGTTTATATCCCTATCATTTTACACGTGTCCAGGAACTTCTACCTAGAGACTTTCAACCAAGGGTAATGTTTTGTCAATGGTTCTTAAACAAACTGAGACACGACCATCATTTTTCTAAACATTCACTGATGAGGCGTCATTTACGCGAAAAGGTATAGTAAATTTTCACAATTTACATACATGGGCCAATGAAAACCCCCCCTCTACGAGTAGCAAATTCGCAGTATTAATTTTCCATCAATATTTGGGCTGGTGTTATTGGAAATCACATAATTGGTCCTGTTGTTCTACCGAATCGTCTTGAACAGGAATCATATTTAAATTTTTTACAAAATGATTTGCCGGAGTTACTACCACTTTTTGTGAGAAATGGTACAATGTGGTTCCAGCATGACAGTGCGCCCGCACAATTTGCAGCAGTTGTAAGAACATATTTAGCTGACACATACGGTCACCGATGGATTGGTCGTGGAGGTCCGGTGCCATGGCCACCTCGATCTCCGGACCTGAATCCACTAGATTTTTATTTGTGGGGTCATTTAAAAGAAATAGTTTATAAAACACCATTAAATACACGAGAAGAATTATTGAAAAGAATAGAAAATGCATTTGTCATCATTAGAGAAGATCACAATATTTGCAGAAGAGTAAGATCTTTGCGGAGAAGGTTAAATGCTTGTAACAACGCTAATGGTGGTCACTTTCAACATTTTTTTTTAGCTTTAAGTCAATTGTGTATTGTAAAAAAACAAGAATTTTGAATAATCATGGTGTTTCTATGATTACTTTTTTCATTACACCGACGAATGGGTACTTTGCACATTTTTATAAAATTAACCATATCTGCTAAGAGAAACCCTAAACGAAAAAATACCAAGAGGTAACTTTCGTGGCTTATGTAATAAGCTTCAAAACTGGTGCATCAAAATTGGCAAAAGTCAGTGGCGCCATATTCTTTCTCTAAATACATTTTTACAGTTACCCCGTACGCACGCCACTGCCGCAGCTGTAAGCAGATTTTTACTTAAAACTATGCACTTTATTAATACACTTTTAAGTTCTAAGTTTCATTAAAATCGGTTGAGTGGTATTTAAGTCATTTGAAAAAAATTGAAAAAAAACTTTAACTCCCTGTATTTCGGAAACCATGCGTTTTCGAACCCATGTGCATAGGACTTTTTTTTATTATTTTTTAGTAAAGAATTACCCCACGAGCGATGGTCCATGTTTTTGAAACACCCTGTATAACTGCGCAATGACCTTATGTAACAGTAAGAAATCCCTGCAAAATAAAATAAGTAATATAACTAGGGATCTTAAGCAGAAAGAATACAGTGAGAGACTGGTACAGGAAATAATCCATAAATATCAAAATAAGACAAAAAACTCTAACTTGAACAAGACTCCACATGACCAAATATTTATGACAATTCCATATATTAAAGGAACTTCGAAAAAGATCCGCAGAATCGCAAAAAAGCATAATATTAAAACGCCATTTAAATCCCAAACCACCCTAAAGAGTATTCTTACTTAAGACGAGACCGGACAACAATGTTTCAAAAAATGAGTGTATCTACCGAATTCCCTGTCATAGGCGTGCGCACAGTGGGGGCCGTGGGTGCCGTGGCACCCCCACTAGTCTGGAAAAGATTACTGTATTTAAAATATGAAAATTATTATTTGATAAGGTTCGATTTAAAAATTACAATTTTAAGATTCAAATGAAATGTATTGTATCCAGTATTATTCATTTCATTATTATTATTATTATTTTTTTTATTTCGGCACCCACACCAGCTTTACCCTGTGCACGCCTATGTTCCCTGTAAATGTGTACGAAACGAGGTGAAACGTAGAAGTCTGGGATTGCCAAACACGCTTGGTCAAAACAACACCGCATACAATGGTCTGAAGCAAAAATTATCCATAAAGAAACACACTGAAAGAAAATAAAATTTAAAGAAGCTGTAATAATTGTATACAACCAAAATATAATTAGCAAGCCTAGTATGGATATTCCGAATATCTGGCAGTCGTTGCTGAACCGTGAAAAATCGGTCAAGCTTTGGTAAACAACGGATAGTATATAAGTCATAGCTTTTAAGAATAGTTTTTAGTTATCAATTGAAAACGGTTGGAGATACATCACTAACCGAAACGTTGTGTATCAATCAACAAATAAAGACAATGAAGTCCAAGATTTTAGTGTTATTGGAACTTAAGGAAGGAGTATTTTATATCTTAAGTCCAAAAATGTGGTAAATAAATGTTTTTTCGTACATCACCAAATCGTTTTTCTAAACGAATTTTAAAGTTTGCAGGAACTTCTGTATATTTACCAATATGGTATATCGGTACATAAATATCGATATCGGCCGATATATCGTATAGGCACAAAAAATATGATATAATTCTTTCTCTAGCTTAAACTTAAGTAACAAGAGAATTAATTAAATAAAACTTATACACCCAGCATGCTTTAGTCTGTATCTTAGGTGTTACATTGTATACCGATATCTCAGCCTCCGATAACCCCTGTTCATCGAAACGACTTTCCGTATAATGTTCCGTAGCTTGGCTCGTAAGTGAGTCCGGATTCTGCGTAGCTGCTAAAGCGTCATACTAAAACCAACCGATTCACATTGTGACAATGAGATTCACCGATGACCCTAACCAAGAAAAAATAAGCTCACGCGCTCTGTTTTTATCTCACTCTTTTCATAGTACACAGAATCAGTAAACAAGGTATGGTACGTTTCACAATAATTCGTTGATTTCTCGTTTTACCTGCTACTGTTAGTCGTAAAACTCAATATACTTTGGGTACCCGCATGTAGGTCCGGACTTAAAATTTTCTTTATTTATTATTGTACCTACTTTTTGGTACACAGACAGGGACACCCTACTAGGTATATAGCAATGGACAGGACGAATTTGCAATCGTCCGCTATTTGTGTATGCATTCTTTTTTGTTCAGTAAGAAACAACAAAGTAACACAATTTTCAGTTTGTTGGGAATTATAAATGTATAAAAATTATTTCGCCTGGCGAATTTAAGGTAAGAACACGTGTGTTTATAAAAAATCCTTAACATTTAAAACCTAAAATGGATATTTATCAAATTGAGAAAAAGTTAAAATTGTTCAGTGGTATTATGGGGGTAATTCTTTACAGCGGGTAAAAAATATATTTGCTGAGAATTATCCTAATAGGCCACACCCTGCAATTACTACTATTTCAAGAATTATAAATAATTTCCAAAAATACGGGTGCGTTTCTCCCATAAAACCATAAAATACAAAACGTCCAAGAAGTTAATGACGAATGGGAAGCGAAAGAAATTAATTTGTTGGCATTAATTAATGAAAATCCAACTTTGTCAACACGTGAGCTTGCGGATGAGGTTGATTTAAGTACAAGAACGGTGAGGAGAATATTAAAAAAAAAAATAAGTATAGTTCATACAAAGTTCAAAAAACCCAAGGAAATTTATCCTGAGGACCATATCAGGAGAATGGAGTTTTGTGAAAACATGATGAATAAGGCAAATGAAAATGAAGATTTTATTCGAAACATTGTCTTTACTGATGAGTCCACATTTCCACTCCATGGTAGGCATAATCCCACTCACACCCGTTATTGGTCTCAGGAAAATTTACATAGGTATTTTGAACTTAGAACTCAGCGTCCTCAAAAGGTAAATGTCTGGAACGGTATTTATGGGGAACATGTTATTGGGCCATACTTTATTGATGGTAACTTAACTGGTCAAAAATATTTGGATCTTTTGCAACAGCAAATAGTTCCAGAAATTAGACGATTGGCAGGTCCTCGATTTAATGAAGTGTGGTTTCAACAAGATGGCTGTCCAGCACATAATACACGTTTGGTTTTGGATTATTTAAATAATACTTTTCCAAACCGTCTTATTGCTGGATTGAGAGCTACAATACCGTGGCCCGCTCGCTCTCCTGATCTGGCTCCTAACGATTATTTTCTTTGGGGTTAGGCAAAATTCAAAATTTATGGTTTTCGGGATAATTGCGCTATGAATCTTGATGCATTGCGTGTAAAAATTCGCAATGTTTTTCAAACAATTACACCTGTGATGTTAAACAATGTTCGAAGAAGTTTCTATGATCGCTTAGGACATTGTTTAGCGGAAGTCGGTGGTTTGTTTGAATACTTGCTTCATTAATTAATTTATTTAGATTTTTTTTTGTTTTTACTTAATTTTTTTATGTAAAATTATTTTTTTAGTTTTTAGTTGGGATTTTTTAGAATAACATGTTTTCTTTCCTTAGAATCGAAACAATAATTTTATTATTGTTTTGATTCAAAAAAACTCTGATAAGCAATAGCGAATTTTATCTCCTACATGCGTAAATAATTATGAAAAACATGAAATACAGCAGTACATCCCAACCCGTCCGTGGTTACAAAGTTACTGAGGATTGAACGAAAGCGCGGTTGGTCGCGCGAACCTCGGCTGCAGTGCTTAGAGGGTAATCGCAAATTCGTCCGGTCCATTGCTATATACCTAGTAGGGTGCCCCTGTCTGTATTATGTAGGTTATAGGCAAATTGCAGGTGTGGATTATAAAGCAGAGTCTTTTCGTCTTAGTTCATCAGTCGTTTGGAGTTTGTCAAAGTATTTTCGTGTGTGTTATTGAGCATCCAAAATAGCTAACCTAAACTATTAATAATAGTAGGTAATCAGGACATGTACCCTTTCAAGAGGTGCGGTGCATACACAATAGATATTTGTCAGGCAACCTATTTATAATTGGGTTTTCCACTGAGGATTGTAATTTAAATTTTATTGCGGTCAGGAAATCAACGAATTATTGTGAAACGTACCATACATCTTGAAATGAAAGATTTCTATAGTCTAGTTGATAAACATATAATTATAAGCCACAAATTTTGCATATATGTAAATTCCTTTCACTTTTAAGGCGGACAGACTTGCCACTTGGCATAACACAGCATATAACCTTTAGAACAATGATTCTAATTATGTGTAGTATTATGACCCAGGGCTGCAAGTGACGTGAGCAATCTTATGCAACGTGAGCTTATCCCCTCTCGGTTATAATTCCATGAGGTTAACCAGTTTTTAGCAATATTTTTTATGACACTATGGAATGTCGGATCAGAATTCCAATGAAAACCATCCACCGCCACTATTTTTAATATTTATGAAACAAAAATAAGAGGTGCCTGTCAAAACAATCAGAAATACATAAAAAATTATTTGTTTATGTATTGGAAGTAAACTTTTTTCACGGCTACATAGCGAATTACGGTTAAAAATTTTTTTACACATTCGACTTATTTGATTGCAATGACATCAAGGAAGTTTAAAAATTTATCAAGATCCATATTAAGATCATAAACAACTCGGGATAGATAATGTGGATTGTTTTAACTGGAATAATGATTTATGTCTCAATTATCGATATTTTATAATGATAGGACCTTTTTCTTTATCTTTTAAGCGCACATATTGAGAGGCCTGCAACCTGAAAAAACACCCAGCACAACGATGAAACTTTTTAGCGCACCACTAAAAAGCCCTATCACGAAAACCATTTAAACACTGAAAAAGACAGTTGGGTATAGGAGTGATCAAATCTAGACTTTTCACCATTACACATAGATGGCATACAGTAGCGTACATTGACTACAAAAAGTGAGGGGGGGCAACTGCTTAATTTGAAAATTTAATGACATAATATTGGTAAAAAATAAATTATTTTATTATTTGTTTTAAAAAGTTGGGACTCCCCCATCACTGATTATTTTCTTTTTATGTCACGAAAGTTTAAATCTATAGAGAACCTGCGTGACCTTGCTAATTATGCACTAGCGCTCATGGTGGCAAAATTTAGCATTTAGTATGTGAGAAAAATAAAACTGATCGCTATAGTAATTATAACTTAATTATTAAAATAAAAGAGTCAAACATTGTAATAATTATAAAGAGTGGGTTTCAAAAAAAATATATCCCGGATTTCACGTACCATCTGGGCTAAACAAATAGTAAAATTAATATCATAAAAAATATACAGTGTGTACAAAATGTATGAAACAAATTCATTATTTGCTTAAGCAAAAAAAAATAAAAAAATCCTTGAAAACGTAAAAAATAATTTTAAATTGCGCATTTTTTGACCTAAAATCAAAATATACAGGGTAAGTCATGTAGTAGATATGACGTTATCGACAATTTATTTAAAGGGAGACCCAAATATTTTATTGCATATTTATAATCTCCAAGAAGAGCTATTTTTAAAAACATAAAACATATGGTTTTAGATGGCAGTTTCGTGGTTACAGGATGGAAAAAAATTGTATACATAAAGTATAGAACAAATTCATTATTTGGTAAATAAAAAAAACGTTGAAGATTTTCTTGAACACGTAAGTAATAATTTTGTATTGAGCATTTTGTTACACAAAATAAAAATATACAGGGTGCCGCATGTAGTAGATATGATGTTACCGACGATTTTTTTTAAATTGAAACACCCATATTTTATTGCTGATTTATAACCTCCAAGAAAAGCTAACTATGTAATGCTTGTTATGCAGACAATATTTTTTGTCAAGTATTTGAGTAATATTATTAAATTACTTATGCATTTATCTACTTCACAAAGGATAGAAATCATTATGTACACAATGCTTTAAAACTCTGTAACTACGAAAGTGACACCTAAAACCTTAAGTACTTTATGTTTTTAAAATCGGCTCTTCTTGGAGATTATAAATTTGCACTAAAATATCGCGGTTTCTGTTTTAAAAATCATCGATAATGTCATATCTACTACATGAGTCACCCTGTATACTTGTGTTTTATGTCAAAAAATGCGCAATTTAAAATTATTATTTACGTGTTCGAGAAAATTATCCATTTAAGCAAATAATAAATTTGTTCCATACATTATAAACATACTGTATATTGATTGTCAACGCATATACACTTACTTAATACGATTCACCGCTTTTATCCACTTTTATCGACGTTCTATTAAATGAGGTTTTGATGGAAACGAATAAAATCTTATATTTTACTCAGTTTTCCTGTATTATAACAAAACACAACACAACAACCGGTTTTACCAGATCTTGGCTTGTTTTTAACGTTTTGCCACTCATAATCACTTAATTTTAACTCTCTTATAAATATTTATTATTTCAATAAGTTATTGTAATATATTCATGTATTAAATGTGTAAAGATTACAAAAAAATAAATAATAGAAAATTACATATGTAATTCGTGAGTCAGTATTGAAATGAATGTTTATAAACAGCTTGTCCTCACGTACGAACTTACGAAACTAACGAGAGAGGCGCCACTAGTTCTTACGCTGGTTCTCTATAGTCTACGATAAAATCCTTTAAATAAATTATGTCTGAAACATTATTTACCTACTTCTCTGAACTGTTTACAATTTTTTTTTAAATAAAGAATGTAATGATCATATTGACAGCACTTTTTTTAAATTTTTTATAATGGACTCCAGAGTTTTGGTAGTTTTTGGTAAGTTTTTATAATCTGCTCTTTTTAGGGACAAATCCTAATTTTTTACTACTATCATCGCGATTTTATTGGACAAAGGATAATGACGGTAAATCTGGCAACATAGGTTCGCCCGTGACCCCATTATACTTGACATCACACCGTTATTCAAGGCGGCCGCGCATGACGTCATATGAAGTAGGTGTACCCTGTGGTTGACCCCACTTCTTTTGCTCTTATATCGTAATGGTCGCACTCTGTTGTCGGTGGTCGATAGAATTATATAATGAAAAGTCTAGAAGTATCAATATTTAGTCCAACATAATGTTTAGTTACACACGCACACTCAACGTCCTATAGGTTAGTTATGTTTTCGCTAAAAAACGACACTCATCAGCACAACATTGAACGTTACCCAAACATCTCGCGCGATTACTATACCTCTTGCGCGACTTTAGCGGCATCTGCCAACGACATACCAAACAAAATGCTGTTCGCCCCCGAGATAATGTTGTAGCAACCTTTCGTCGGTTTTCTCGGTACGATTTTCGCGCTCTGTATCTTGTTTTTTAGCTCCTATAGACGGGGACAATGGTTTTTTCTATCTTTTTTCATCAATGAGAAGATATGGTGTAGTTTTTTTTTTGGTAAAAATGGAATGTGAAATATATTGAAAATAAAACAAAGCTTAGAGCCATTTTATACATAGGTACTTAAATTATTCCGAAAATTATTGTCAAAAATTTAATCCATAATTATTTTGCTTTTACTTATTTCATAATCCTAAAGTAAATTTTCACAATAAAAATATTGAACATATTTATATTTCATTCATACTTCCAAAAAGCGAACATGTAATGTCGGTTCAGCCTAAAAACATAATTTTAGTAGATCAAATAGCTACCTATTTATTAAACTTGTTCTAAAAGTTTTATGTACCCTTTAAGCTTTATATTCTTACATAATAAAAGCATAAACATGTCCAAATATTTTAGGAAAAAAGTCTTTAAACATGTCTAGACGCACAGCGTTTTTTACCCCATCATAACTTCGTTATCGTTTCACATAAAGGTATGAGATTTGGTATATAAATTCACATAAGTACCCTAATTATTTGTTAAAAAATTAAGACAGTTATGACAAGTGGTTTCTGAAATATTCGACTATCAAACTAACGTAGTATAACCAAAAACTATTTAAAAAAACCTTTATCAACGTTTTCTAGATATCTTTTGTCCTAAATTTTACTAAAATTCTCATACTTTTAAAAAGGCTCTAAGAAGAAAAGGTTATTACATTAGTATTGTTCATTAGAACTATTTTTCTCTGATTTTTCAAAAACATACACCAATATCTTGATAAATTTTGATGTTTACATTTTGGTTAGGGGTTGTTATTCAAACAGAAAAATTTGGAAAATTAATAAGGAAGAAAAGTTAAAAGAAAGAAGTTAGTTAAAAGTGTGATGTGAAAAGAAAACGCAGAAAGGTGTGAAAATATTAGATAGCATTATTACAGAGAGGAATAATTTTTTTTGCATGAATGTTTGGTGCCTTAGTTCGGTTTAAATCACTGAAAAATATTTTATAACCAAAATATTTTTCAGTGACTTTATTCAAAAAATTATAGAAAATAATAACAATTGATAATAATAGAAGTAAGCAAACATGATAAGTAATTTCAAAAAAAATGTAATTATAAAATATTTTAGTGAAAAAAATTAAAAACGATTTTGAGTAAACTGAAACCTAGTGTTGCTGGCTCCCTATTCCTTCCTAGTTCTTAAGCATTGGTTAGATACAGTCAAGCATTGGCAAGCATTAGTAACAAAAACAAAGCAAAATATAAATAAAAAATGCAAGTTATTGCCAAAAGTATGATAAAAATATTTGTCAAGAGTAATTTCCAATTTCCTTTGAGCAGAAATCTGAATATTATCAATATTTTTTTACAAATTTGTTGCAAATTATAATAAAGTGTTCAAAGAGTCAAAAAACTGATAAAACAAATCTTGTTAAAATCGACTTTTAAAAAACATAAAATAAAAAAAAAGTTAAACAATGTTTTCATTTGAAATTTAAAATAGCAGAGGGGAGAAAGATAACAGAAAAGTTAGTCCAGAGCTAAAGATTCATATTTTTTTGACCTCTCATATTCTGAGGGCATTTGTTTGCTTTCTTTTATACAGCTACTAAAAGATAAAAATATATTTTTCAGTATTTTTTTCAATGGACTTTTAAAAAAATTTAATACACATTTTGGTTCACTTTGAAAATGTTGGTCCAAAGAAAAAAACCCTTTAAATTTATATTTTAATATTTTTGTCATACCTTTGACTAAATAAAAACTGTAAAAAACTATGCAAAACGTATTAAAAATGCAATAAAATTCGAAAAACCAAATAAAAAATGGTTCATGCAAAGAAAATTACATCTTTCCTACCTGGGACTTGAGCTGATCTTTCAACCAAGTTAGGTAAAAGTGTAAATCAGACCTCTCCATAGGAGTCTGAGACCAACAAGCAATTTTAGCGATAATTCTCGATGTCATGTTGGTTATAAAGCCGTCCTGACGATTCAGGAGGTTCAAAAATGGTCCCCAGACCGACTCCTTCTTTTTCAAGGCGTATTCGTGGAAAATTTCCACGCGACTACGATCTTCCTACAGCATAAATTACCAATTATAGTTTTTTAATTGTTACATTCAAAATCACATTAAAAAAAAATTGGAATAAAGGTTTGACCTTACTTGCAACATGTCATCGACCAAAACAAGAATATACTGCAAAGTCTGGTCCTTCGAAACGATGTCCCAAAAGATTCAAAAGAGTCTGGGCCGCTTGGTGCCTGTCATTTTTCAATAGGGCGCTTTTTTTCTGGCTATCAGTGACATCAAAAGCTACAATAAAGTTGTAGTCTTCTTGAGAGATCATCTGAGACCTACAGACAGAAATAGGGATGAGCTGCAGTCCCTCCCAAAAATTACCATTAATCGAAGCCTAATTTAATTTTTCTAAGAAAAGATATTTTACAGATAGCTCTTTAATAGACAAAGAAAGAGATATAACGCGTTATTGGATCAAAATATTTTTTTTGCAAGGGCTCCATTTAGATTTTAATTGAATGTGTTGTTTTCTCTAGTTTAAAGGTAAATTTGGAAAAAAAAGTTTTAGTAAAGACTTCTTGAGTTCTTTTTTCCATTTTTTAAATCTGATGATCCTTGTAATACTAAAACACACTTGGCAAACCATATCTTTGAGTTTTGCGCTTATTTCAATTAGTATCTTTGAGAACAATGGAAATCTTTTTCCACAGATATTGCTACAGGTAATTAAAAACAAGGCCACACTCACATTTTTAGATTTTAAAATAATAGTTTAAAAGAAGGTTTGATAAATCTTCTATGGAATGTGGAAAAACATATAACTTACTGGAAGTAGGACTGCCAATTTACCCGCTGGTTGCGAATATCTGTAGCCTTCTGTTGCAGAACACTAGTGGCAGCAAGCATATCTGAAATACAATGGATCATATTTAAAATGTATTTTAGTCCTACAAATAAGAATATAATTTAGCCAACAATGAATTGTATGCAAAATTTAGCGATATCCTAGATCCAAAAATAGTTTTTCATGGAATGTCAAACTTTTGTAAATATGCTAAAACAACGTTGCCCTGTTATGTACACAAAATTAATGTACTATAAGTGGAAAAACTGACTTTTATTTCTTATCTCAATTTATTTAACAAATAAGCATTTTATCAGCATAATTTACTCAAATAAAAACATATAAGTACCGAAAAAAGTTGTGTTTTTTTATTAAAGCATTAAAATTATGTATTGATTCTAAAGTAATAATCAAAATTAGGGAAAAACTGCTCGACTTGGCATCATCGTTAGTCCTCTGTAAACACAATCCACCAGTTTGTGTTAAAACGATTCTAATCTAGTCACGTGAAAGGCGGTCAAGGAATTACGCCTATTTTCAGTGTTTTTATTGTAAAACTACATCATAAATACGGTAAATTAATAGGAGATGAATTAAATTATCAAATTTACACTTTGATCTTAAAAAATATCGAAATTTACAGGTAATACACTTCAAACTAGGCCGAACTACCCAAAAACAAGGGTGTAGTTTTAATTACAAATTTCTTACCGATTTTATCATCGTCCAAAGAAGTCATCATTTCTTTGATTTTAGGGTCAGCCCCCGCTAGTTGTCCCGCCATGATTTGGTCACTTTTCTGCAAGAAAAACCTTTAAACTCTCAGGAAATTACTTCTCAAACACCGTTCGGAACATACAAGTCTTGTGATTTTTGACGTGATAGCTTCTATCAGCTGACAGTGACAGATGTCACGTGTTTCTGAGAGAGACGGATGATTTTTTTGTTGTGGTGGTATTGAGGGGCGGGAAGTTTAAATATGGAGCTGTGTGAACCGAAACCTAAAAAATACTGCAGGTTGCCTCCAAATCAGCCCCTGCCAGTTGTTTTAAAGAAAGATGGGAATCTGAAAACAATTCAGGCAACTTTTAATGGATTTAGTGTTGTCGTAAGCGACGAGGAAGACATGAAAACTCTAATTTCAATGGGATACTTTGGAAAAGCCAATTTCTCTCGAAGTTACCCTCAGTTTACCAAACAAGATAAGCTTAATATAATTCGCAAAAGACAGTTAGAAAACAGAAAAAAGTGTTTTGAGTCCTTTCAATGTAAACCTAAGCCTGAGAAAGTCATAACTGTGCCAGATAGTGACTCTGACAATGAAGATTACTTCACCAATTTGCAACCAAAGTATGAAATAGACTATTCGGGACTCAAGGAAAACGTGTGGTTAGGTCTGGAAGAAGCATTTTTCCTTGCTGCAGTAATAAAATGTCTTCATATCAGTTATAAAGGGAAGTGTTGGATTTAGAACAACTGTGGACTTTGTTTTCAGATTTCAACCAAATTTTGTAAGGAACTACATTGTTTATTACTATTATAGGGCTAAAAATTGGGTTGTCAAGCCTGGTATTAAGTTTGGAGGGGATTTCTGTAAGTGTATTTGTCCTCATACGAGTATATTATATAAAAAAGTATTTTATTTTATTTTTAGTGCTGTACAAACAAGGCCCACCTTTTTATCATGCTTCCTATGTAGTAGTCATAGAAGTGGTCAATGAGAACAGAGAACAAATTAGCCCGATGACTAATAGATCGCTGGATAATGTTTCTATAACAGCCTTAAATAGACTTTGTGAGACAGCTGCAAAGGTAGATACTTTTATTAAGTTTTAAAATGTTTTTTAAATTGAAACCAAAAAAATTTTTATAGGAACTACTTATCTGTAGAGTTATATGGCCATCGAATGGAGAAATTCACTATGACAATCTAGGAAACATGGAAATTCAAGAAATTTTAGTAAGAAGGTGGATTTCTTCTCAAGAACGAGAAGAGACTTAAAAACTACCAGTTTTTTAATAATAACAATTTATTGTACATAAAATTAAATAAATGACTAAATTTTAGGACACTATTATAGACTTTAATAACTAAAAACTACATATTGGAGCCTATCCTTGTTGAAGTTTGGCGCTGCTGCTCCGCAAGTCTCTGTTTCAAAGGTATTCCAGTTCTTCTATAGTCGCTTCGTTCTTCTAAGTACATTTGTGTACAGTACTCTTTAAATTCTTTATCATTATACCACTTCGTTAGACACTCTTTTAGTTTGCTATTTTCTGATCTACATTTCACTACCATCAGGATGTTGTTTGCTTTGCAACATTCAGTAAAAGCTTCTACTTCTTGAGTACATTTCTCAGTACGTGCTATGTCTCGCATTTTTTTCGCGATCATCACATCCACTTCTACCTTACGGAGTGATTTGTCATCAGGATCACCTAAAAAAATGTCATGAAAATACCAAGTGTATTTATTTAAATATTACTGAAAAACTACCTAAGCCGTGAGGACCGCCCCCCAATTTTGGGGACAAAACTGTTGCAGTCGGTTTGGACATATTTACATAACATAACCACAATGTTTTTTAGTGTCATCTTTAACCTCAAAAATTACCACTTCCTATTTCTTAATTTGGCAACAGCCGAACAGCAACGCCAATTAAGCATTTCTTAAGAGGTAATTGCCAGACAATTCTAGGGTTGACGCCTTTTTTAACAACCAGGGTTTAAGGTACCTTGAAGGGTTGCTTGGGCTCTAACTAATTGTAATCCTAATACGTAAAGCGGCAGGGCTGCTTCTATAGGTCGAACGCCAAAAAACTTAGATCGTACCTTGTACATCTATGAAGTCGGCCTTACTGCTCGGCCATGCGAACAAGCGTACAAGAGAGAAAGAAAAATAGCAGTATAACCTGTCTCTTTTGCTCCACTTGCCTAATTCGTCGGCAGTTAGGCCTCTGTAGGTATATGCTCAAAGCTAAAAACAGCACAAAAGCCAGCAATCTTGAAGGTGACTCTTCCTAACTTCCCTTAAGTCCGGGCTTACAACAAGTTGATTTAAATGCCCGTTTAGTGGGATTTCTTTCTTTCGTCTGAGAGTGGGATTATTTAATGTTTATAGTTCTGCTGTGATTACAACTAAAGAAAAAACCCAATTTTATTTTAAAAAATTGATGAGATTAGTGTAGAAATGGACGAAGATGATATACCCAATTTACTTCAGAACATACCTGTTCCAATAGAGCAAGATGACCAAAATTATTCAGATTTTGATGCCTCTGACGATGAAACAGCCCCTTCAGGTAATCTTTAAAAGGTCTAATGTTTTTATTATTCATAATACTTTCTGTTAGGTGTTGTTCTTTTATCATTATAACCATTGTTATTATTTTGTGCATCAGGATCAGTTAAGAAACCAAAAATAAGAAATCTGACTAGACTTACTCCGAATTTACGTGGTCTTATGGGTGAAGCCAACCTACGATTTGCCAGAGGTGAAGTCGAATTAGCCAAAAAAATGTGTTTTGAAGTCATAAGGCAGGCTCCAGATGCTTATGAACCCTATTTAACATTAGCTCAAATGCATGAAAATACTAATTTTAGGAAATATAAAGGTACTGTTTATAACTATCTCTGAAAGTACTATATTATTAATTACTTTATCTCCTTTTGTTAGGTTTTTTAATGTTAGCATGTCACTTACAACCATCAAATGAGGAAATCTGGTGCCGATTAGCTGATCTGGAACTGCAAGAGAATCAGATTTCTGAAGCCTTGAATTGTTATTCCAGAGCAATTAGAGCACAACCTCATAATGTAGAGTTACATATGAAGAGACTGATGCTGGTTCAACAAAAATGTATGTAACTATAATAGGTGTAGTTAAAAAAAATTCTGTAATAAAAAAAATCTTATTTTTTTTAGTACCTGATAGAAAAAAGGCTATTTTAAATCTTAGACTTAATTTAGCAAAGGCTCTGCCTAAATCTAAGCATGAACAAATAATGCAGATATGTAGCGAAATTGCTAAAAAACATTTTGAAGCAAAAAACTACAATAAAGCGATCGAAGCACTTAGAATATCTATAAGGAGAATACCAGAAAAAATAAGTCAGGATGTGTTAAATATGATGTTGGAATTACTGTTGCTGAGTGAGAGGTAGATACATGTTAAGAATGGAAAATAAATCTTATAGCTTTTATATGTTACCGTTGTCGATAAGTATTTCCTACTCTGTATCTACATTATATTAGTTAATTTTCATTTCCATTACATTTTAAGATAATAGACTGTAAAAACTAACAAATTACTTTTCAGGTATTCAGAGTGCTTGGATATTTTCACACAGTTTTGTGGGTTCACCTTTGATGTTACTGTTGGAGAAGATATGACCATAATTATTAATTCTTACAGTATTCCTGAAGCCCTACATGTAAGCCTAAAATTATTATTATTAATTACTTGTAATTTGACGATACCATCTAAAATCAACAAAATAATTTGAAACTATGAAATAGGAACTTATGACTATGATTTTTAGTTTTAAAACAAAAAATAATAAAAAATAAGTTAGTATCTGTTCTAGATGGATCTCAAAACAAAATTCATTGTATGTCTCATCAGACTCCAGTCATACCATCTTGTTGAGAACTTAATTCAAGACATGATAATCAATGATGACATTGAGACATATGGCATGCTTTATTTTGACATTGTTGAGGTACTCATGGCATCAGGCTATTACAAGGAGGCACTACAACTGTTGATTTTACTGGTAAAAAGCAATAATTATTCCCTAGCTGCAATATGGTTAAAGCATGCTGAATGTTTGACTCATTTGGAAATGTATGACCAGGTAAACTAATTCAAGTAAATTATGGCTCATATGGTATAATTTTTAATTTATTATTAATTTTTAGGCCATAGAGGCCTATTTTACTGTAATAGCTATGGCACCCAATCATGTAGACGTTTTGTATCCTCTAGCTATGTTACTATTAAAACAAGATAGGAAAAAAGAGGCTTTGGAAGTGTTGTCACAGGATTTAAGGTAAGTGAGGCGAAATAAATATATTTCAGATCAAAAAGAAATAGATGGGATAAAGCTTTCTATTTATAGTTCATTGTATTAACCACTGACAGCACAGAGCAAGCTCACAACTTCCCAAGTTTTCTACTCTTATCCTTGTGAAACATGCTGCTTTCAGAAAGCAACATATCTCCATATATCAAGCTTTGTCCACTAAAAAATAATAATTTTAAAATTTACTTGCAAAACTGCAGAATTTACATTTTTTTATATTTCTAGTACTGGAAAACTTCATGTAGCTGTACTTATAGAACAAATGAAACTGTTGAAACAAATAGGCGATCTTGAAAATTACTGGAAGTGCTGTGAACTCCTCCTCTCCCGCCATAGCGTCGTCTTCAAAAATTACGAGGAGCTTAGAGTGGTCCTTGCATTGAAGCAAACTGTAAGAGAAAAGATCACGAAAATAGCGAGATTCAGAAGTTTCAAAGGAGACGACGTCGACGTAGAGTTTAATTTGGAAAGTAGGTACTGTTTGATGTTTTATCTTGGATCCTCATTAAGATCCAGATCTTCGGCCTAGTGTATTGTAAAAACTAATAATTTTGTAGGTATATTTGAACCGTCGGTTGAAGAAGAATACAAACTTTACCAGGAAATTCTCCAGTTTGCTTTTGACAAGAAAGAATACCGGCAGTTTCAAAAATTTGCCTTCATGGGTTTATCATCAAAAAGATTTTTGCCATATTTTCGTAAGTACAATTCCTTTATATTTTGATCTCTGTCTAAAGAGGACATAAAGATTTATGCTTATTTATTGCATTACTACAAAGCTCCTTAGTTTTCCCAAATATCAAAAAAATACAGTGGAATTAACAAAAAAAATGTTGCACTTTTAGCCGAAATATACCTGGCTGCTTGTTATTCTTGTCTCTTTATTAAAGACTACTATCATGGATACCTAATTGCAAAAGAATTAATCCTGCACCATCCCGAGAATAATCAGGCTTGGAATTATTATTCACTTTTTATACAGAGAGTGGAGGAAATGACTGTAAAATGTAATAGATTTTTTGGTAAGTGTGTAAATGGTTTATGGTCTAAGCATGGAACATACGCCATTGAGTACCAGAAAAAATTGTGTATGTTGTTAATGAAATAAGCGTGTGAAATCACCTTTTTGCTCAAGTGCAACTAATCTAGGGCTCTGTGAAGTAGGTGATGCGCTAGTCGCTTCTCCTAATAATTTTAGTATCCAATACTTTAATTAAGTTTTCTTCTTGTAGAAGCCAGCACTGTTAAAAGCAAAATGCCTGTCAGTCTTACAGAACTAGTGAAAGCCAATTACTCATGTGTTGTTGGTCATTATCCAGAGTGTTTAAATTATTTTTTAAAGGAGTATAGGACAAATGGAACCTCATATGCCGCCTTTATGATAGGTATGAACAACATATTTTTTTTTTTTGTTTGGCACTGGTTCCAAGTAATAAAAATACATAAGATCTTCCATCTTATTTTATTAACTAATATTCTAACTAAATTATTTTTTTAGCTTGTCTTATGTTGCAACAATATTGCCAGAGGCACATCAAGAAAAACGAAAAAAAGACGATGGTCGAAACGGTCACTTACCTGTTTTTTAACTACGCCAAAATTCGAAGCAAACACGCAAAACAGGAAATTTATTATAATTTGGGCCGGATGTACCAACAAATAGGAGTTTTTTATTTGGCGGAGCATTTTTATAAAAAGGTTTGTTTATTCTACTATTGTCTCTTCTATGATCACATTTTGTATCATACTGTATCAGCTGCCTGGATTTTGGCAGATGCAACACAACAACAAAAAAATAGTGAAACCCGTCCAGCCGTTCACACGTGATGCCGTGACCAAGGAAAATAGGGATTTATTTTTATATATGACGAATGCGCTAGATTATTTGCATACGTAGTGCCATCTTTCCGTAAAGTTTAAAAATGTATCTCCGGAATATATGTAGGAAACTATCATTTAGCAAATGGTTTGACCACACATTGTTAGCTGGCACACATTCTTTTGAATATTATATTTTTGCCTCTTTCTTTTAGAGGACGCTACAGTAAAAATACTGCCCCACTTGCATGGTTAAATTATTTAATTTTCTGCACAACTTTGTTAATTTTTTATTCAATAAGAACCCAGAGACAAACAACGAGACGAGAACCCAAATGTAAATAAATTATCCGAGAGAGAGAGACAGCTGTTATGCTTTCGTCTGTCTTCAAGGAAAGCGAACGCAGATGGCGCCGAGGCGGATCCTCGGCATTGCCCGCGAAATTCAAATTACTAATTCTATTCTTTTCCTTGTTTTATTAAAAGGAGGTGGGAAAGATAAAACCTTTTTTTTACCCTTCCAAATCGGAAAATTTTAAGTTTCCCGATTGAGGCCATTTTTTACATTTATATTAAGTTGAAGTATATTTCTATAATAAATTGATAACAAAATATATAGTATTGAGAAAAATCCTTCAAACTTAGCACATTTATTTTTTATTCATTTTAAGTGCCCTTTTTTTAATTCAAAAAATTTATTTAGACACTTAATGAGCCAAAATAAATTACTCATAATAAGTATTTTTAAGTTTACTTGTTCAAGTAAAAAAAAAATACTTAATTAATATTTATTATTGTGACGTAAAAATTGTCAACAAATTTTGCAAAATAAGATTTAAAAACACTTAAAATGATGAATTCAATAAACATGTCATTTGAAAGTTTTCTTGATACTTGCTATTTTATTTTTTTATCTATTTATTGTAAATGTAAATACAGATACTGAAACTTAATATAAATAATTATAATAATAATACCTAAACCGCGACTTTCAATTTTCACGATTTTGATGGAAAAAATGGTCGATCTTCACTCCACATCCTCAGAGGTTAAAATAAAAAAAACTACAAATACATTTATTTGGTTTTAATACATTTTTACAGACAATGAAATTAAAATAAAAGAAAAATACAGGTAGTCATAATTCATCATATTTACTCATAAAGATAATCATTATATGTTGAACGGGATTAACCAACAAATAATTTATTTGAGGCACCAATGCTGCTTTTGATTATTATTTCTGAGACAGCCAGTTTTTCATAAATGAAACAAAAAAAAGTGGCATAAATTCAAATTATGACAAATAATAGTATTCTTTATTAACAGTTAAATTAATTTACAAATTAACATTACCGAAACATTAGAAAAAACAACAATAAAAATGTATATATTTACAATTAGGCCAACACACATATATTATGATAAAGCATAAGGATACTGCTCATGAATCCAACTAATTGCTGTATAATAATTTATTTTAAATGTGTTTGCATGTAGATGGAGTGTTTGAATGGACATGGGAACAGCATCTCTTTCGAGCTTATACCATATTAAATCCAAATGCCTCTCTGGCAAAATGCCTACTACATATTCTTCTGTTTTTCAGAGATTCGCCGGTACACTTCAATCCCAATTTTCTTGCCAAATTTAGATCTAGAAATAAAAGAAAATTTAATGAGTACCAAGAAATGTTTATTAATAATTAAAAACTTTGAAGAAATGCAAATGCATATGTAATGATTACCAATACTATTAATAAAATTTATAATATTTCTCAAAACGGATAATTAATTCCTTCCTAGATAATTGTGTATCCAGTAAAATAAATAAGAATTAAAAAAAATTAATATTCTAAAAAAAAATGTACCTGTTTCTTAGGGGTTTTTGGAAACAAAAATCTTAATAATCTCTTTTATTATTGGTGATAACGGTAACATTGTGAATAAATATTAACCTCCTGCATCAAGAGAAGAGAGATATTATAACTGTAAATGAATTTTTATTTTAAGCATTATATGTATAAGCATCTTCAATTTCAATTTTTTTTTTTGTTTTAATATAAACAATAAAAAAGTTCTTAATTCAACATTTAAAAGGTTAGTTTAAATTGATACAAAACGGCTGATCAAAATAATTGCCTTTACCCACCAAGACCGCAGGTTAGAAAAGATTATATTAGCTGTTAAAAATCCGATTGATCTTTGACTTTCCAATGTAAAAACCCAAACTTGGTTTACTTTCCAAAAATTAAGATTAGTAATCTTATCAATCGGGTTCAACTGATCACCATTTTCGAAAAGCCCTTTCATGTAGATATGTAAGAAAGTTTTTATTTATCATACCTCTTAGATTTCCAGAAAAAGAGGGGCATTTTTGAACCTCATACTTTAGCACCACAAACAAGGCACGTTATAGCTCCCATATTTTGTTAAAAATAGGGGGAATAGCAAGGGCTATCAGTAGTCTAGAACATAATTTGAGGAATTATTCTTTTTAGATTCACACTTCTCACAGAACTCTTTACTGTTGACTTAAATTGTCTGTTAAAAAGCACAAATCAAATATATACACTAATCAATAATAGAAGTCAATAATTAAAGCTAAAGTAAAAAAAATTGGGTGGAAAAAATTTTTAAAAATCGCACAATAAATCACAAACCGTAAACAGTTTTACTCAAAAAAAACGGCATTTACAAAAATTCTGAAAAATGTCAAACACAAAATCGATCGACCGTCGTCACTTTCCTGAAGCAGGTTGTCAGGTCAACATTTTTTTATTCAGGTGTATCTTTCGTCTTTTAATCTCGCAGGCAAAAAAAGCCCAAAAAATCTGCGCAAAGCTTAAATAGAGAATCTGTAATCAACTTGGCAGCAGGAAAAAGCGATGACTGCTCCTGGAACCTTCTTCTGGAAATAACAAACACAACAAAAAAAGAATTAGCGAAATCTGTCCAGCCGTTCACGCGTGATGTCGTGACCAAGGGAAATAGGGATTTGTTTTTATATAGTAATATGACAAAATGACTACTTTGATTAAATGTAGTAATTTTGTGTATACTGTGATCAGTATAAGCTAATAATTTGTACTACAAGATTTTAATTTATAAATTTGTATATTTTATTTTAGGTTTTTAAAATTGAAAACGAATATTTAGAAGAAGTACCCAATTTTGGATCTTAAAAAAGAGGCTGCCTATAACTTGCATTTGATCTACAAAAGCTCTGGAAATTTTGATGCAGCACGAAAAATTTTATGGGAATATATTGTGATATAATAGTTTTAAGTAATAAAAAAAGTAAAAAAAAATATTTTGGAGTTATTTGTTTTTTAAGACACGTTTTTTCATTTCCTGAAGCTTATCATTTTAATGCTTTTTATTGGTGGTAACAATCCATTTCATATGACTGCCATGTGTTGATTTGTGTTCTCAATAAGAATAACGCGTTATAATGTATGAATTGTACGTTACTATAGTAACGACTTCAACGTGTACATCAATACAAACATACATCATATCTGACAGCGATCCAAAACATTCACAGTTTCTATAAATAATTATTAAAAATATTAGGAGATATCGAGTGTCGAGATGCCGATTTTCGGCAATAAATTTTCCCCGAAAAAGACGCCTTTAAGAAAGAGCAGTGTGACTGTTAACTCTGAAAAACTAGACGAATTAGTCGGGGAACATAGAGCGGTAAAACTTACTCTAGGAGATCAGGAACTCGTTTTTGAGAATGGTGAATGGATACCTAGTAAGTCTAAAAAAAAATACTAAATTTAAAAGTAATTAGGATTATTAACTAGAAAAATATTTTGTTGAAAATGAGATCCACTTTTGTTATAATTGTACATCTGCATATAAGTTGCCTAAAACATGTTTAGGATTTTAAGTTTAAACTGCTTGAACATTCTCCTAATTTGCCAGACCTGGTTTCCTTGGGTTATTATCTATTGGGTTGGGTTGAATATATAAGCAGAGAGCCAAGAGGACTGCAGATTTTATAGAAAAATTACAAGGAAAAACTTAAAACAGATTCAAAAATTATTTATTTTTAAATTGTTTTATTTCTCTATAATGGTCTAAGTCTCCTTGTTTCTTATCGATGTATTTAAATGCCTTAAATAATAACAGTTTTATTTAAGGCTCTGGCATTAACAGTTCTTCGCACAAATTAAACAGAAAATTAAAAAAGAAAAATCAAGAGTTACAAGAAGAAAATAATTTGCTGAGAATCAAATATGAAGTCATTCTAAATATGGTGAGTAAAGCAAGAAAAATACATTTAGATGTTCTATTTAATCGGGTATTCTAGTTTAGAAGCCCGAATTTCGGGCATTTTTTAACGGTCGATAAAAAAAACGATTAATATTTTGGTTATCCATTTTTTCATCATTTATTTATATATATTTCAAGAATTCGCAAAAAAATTAACAAAAAAAACATATTTCACAAAGTTACACGCTGTTAAAGTAGAGGGGGAAAAAAGAGCGTGTCCATCTTGTCACCATTCCCTCTCTTCTGGTCATTTGAAAAATAAAAAAATGGTAGATTCTGTATGAGTACAAACGTCGTTATAGCAGAAACCAAGAAATATGAAAAATCAAATTTTTATCGCAAAATGACGGTTTCTCGAAAAAAGAGGGTTTTTTTTCAGCGATTTTTTAACTTTTCCGAATGTTTAAAAATAGTAAACATTGAAAAATTCCGATTTTTTGTTGGTACCTGCCATAGATGGATATATAAAGAAAATTGTTGCGAACTTTTAAGAAAAATCGTTTCTTAAAAGTTTTAACTTTCGATTCTAGCTTCATTGCGTCGAAGAACAACTTTAGCTATAACTTTTAAAATAATTGAAATTTCGAAAAATCTTTTTAAGGATATATTTTTGAATACCTAAACTATGAAAATATGAAAAAAAAATTTTTTTTTCGATTTATTTAACTTTCTAGACTAGAATACATCCTTAAACTAAAAGTTTAATGGAGATCAAAAATTTTTTTTTCTTTTTTAAGCTTCTAGAAGCCTATTAAGCTTCCTTTTCAGTTTTTAGGGATAAGTTCGAATTACCCGCTATTTACTTGTTTACTATTAGGTTCATATTATAATTTTTTTTTTTTTTTAAATTTTAGTTAACCCAAACCACTGCAGAAAGTCACATTCAAGAAAAGGAGCTAGAAAAACTACGGAAATCAATAAAACGATAGTTTTATTTAAAAAACTATATTTTAAACCAGTGGCTCTAGGATTTTTAAATTTTTTATTTAAAAAGTAAGACATATGGCATCAAAAGACATTGGTAAAGAAATATTTCATTTTGGAATTTACGGAAAAAAAATTCTGTGCCCTCCCAGGGAAAAATCGGACTTTTAGTAAATCCTTTATTCTTTAAAATTAATAATTTTGCATAAATATCTGCATTTTTCTGGAAATGAAAGGCTTCTGAAATATTTGCAAAAGAAAATTGTTGAGTAAAAAATTTCAACTGGCTCTGGTTTTTAGAAAAACATAGATAATTTTGCGAAAACATGACGGTAAAAGTTGATCAAATTAACGAAAAAAATAGAAATGGAGGATTTACTTTTCATTTAAATTTTATCTGAGGGGACACAAAAAATCGACTTTTTTTCAGCAAATTCCAAAAATGATTTTTTTACACTTACCCTTTAGGCAAAGAGCATCTGGTCATATATTTGGTTTGGATCCCATAAACCCACTTTTTAGATAAACAATTTTAAAATCTTAGATCCGCTACTATTTTAAACTAATTTTTACAATAGAGCTTAATAATATATATTTACAATTACCTTGTTTTAAACTTAATTTAGAAATGTATAAGTAAATCAAAAATATAAGTTCTGCTTTTGACAGCACTTTAAACTATAATAGATTTGTGCTATTCATTTGAATACATTTTTTGATCTCTAATGGTTTGTTTGTTACCAAAGCCAAATACCTTGTTAATCAATTGTGTACAGATAACTTTAAGGAAGCCTTCACACGCAAGCGTTTCGCGTTTAGATCTGTCAAGCTGAAAGCAGGAAATGAGAGGTCCAGTATATTTTTCAGATACACTGCTCAAAAAAAAAATTAACAGAACATCTCTTAGTCCATTTGTAACTTTTAAGGCGTTAATTTCTTTTAGATCAAGCTTACATATTTTAAAAAACACACATTTTCTCACAATAAATCAAAGAATGTGTCAATTGATTAATCATTTATTCCTAAGAAAAAACTTACAAATTAAGAAAGGTACAAAAAACAAAGTGTCAAATATATATATATATATCTCATTATTATTCATCCTTTCAAAATATTTTATATAGACAATTTAGAAAGTTATCTTGTTTCATAATTTTATTTTATTCTTATAGTTTTTAAGATATTAACGATTATTTTAAAAATTTAAAACGTCAATATCTCAAAAACTGTAAAGGCTACAAGAGATTTTATCTGACATGAATTATGTATTTTTACAAGATCTTTAGTTTAAGCTATATAACCTTTTTGTCTAAAAACATCAAGCTGATATTTTACAAGTTTATTAAAAAGTGTTCTGTTAATTTTTTGAGCAGTGTATTTCTGAAGGCCTCTTTAAAACATCTATCAAAAACTGACCAGAGAAGGTGGATACCATAAAAATGGCACATAAAATAGTTTATTCAATATTTTTTGCCGAACTGGAAGTTAAACTAGCTGTGAAAAGCGTAGATACGCTTGAGTGTAAAACCTCCTTAATGCAGTTCTATTCGTAAGGCACAATGAGATTATATTAATAAATAAATTGACAAATCCTCCAACTATTTCTTTTTCCACGTTTCCTCTTAGCTTCTCTAATTGGGGCAGTTGTTTTTTGTGTGACCTAAACAAAAATAAAATAAAGAGTACAGATATTTGCGACACAAAGTCTAAACTTTAGTCTTACCTTCCGTACCACACCTCCCGCATTTCCTCTTCCCTCTAGTTGTACCTCCTCCACGAGAATTTGTTGTGTATGGCGCCGTCCTGTTGTTTGTTTTTCCTCTTCCCCTTGAAGTTTTCCCTCTGAAACTATAGTTTAGGTTTCCTCCTCCTCCCCTTCTCCATCCTCCTCCACCTCCATGATTATCGTCATCGTCTCCATTATTACCGCCACCATCATTACCACCCTATTAAATAAAGCACATTAAAAATAAATAATAGGCATACAAAAATAAAATTTTCCAAGAAATAATTCTCGGACGTATACAGTACCTCATCTGCCCATTGAAAGAACTTGCACCCATCAACAATATTAGGACAACAGTAGAATTGCTTTCCTTTATTGGGTCCGTCCTTATTTACCGTCCTCAACGGTGCTGTTTGGTTACATCGGCACTTAACGTCTCTATTATTTCCCCTGAAAGTTTGATTCTGAGTTTGATTGGTTTGCTGGTAATTTGGATCGTCGGGGTCCCACAGGAAGAAGCTGCAAGTATTCGACGCGCACTTGTAAAATTGTCTACCTAAAAACAAAGTGAATGTATGATAGTATTTTTATATAAGGGGTGGTAAAAGTTAGGAAATAAGTTCCTGCTGCTTGTAGCGATCTTTTCCTCCCTCTCAAAACTTTCAAATTAATAATTCACTAATGAACTAACAAAATTGTTTACATAAATACTGGCATACCTTTATTTGGTCCATCCTTCTTTACAGTCAATAAAACAGGTTGTTTGTCGCATTGACAAACTATATCGTCATGTCTACTTGTGTCATTGGATGTATTACCAAACCTTGTTTGTCCTACAAAATTTAATATTATGTAGATTGGTGGCTTACACCAAAGTTAGGATCGCTTTACGCGGTATGTTTTACCCCAATTTATTGGTCAATAAAATGTTACAATTCATTTCGTGTCATATAAAACAAGAATTTTACTCTGATGTATTGTTACAATAGGTTGTTGCAATAAAGTTTAGCTAAAATAATTTTTTCTGATATGTTACTGAAATTTTCGACTTTTAAGCTCCTTGCCACGAAATCTCTAACCAAACTTGCAACAGGGCTTTAAGTATGGCAAATTAGTTTAAAAAAATTGAAATTTCTTAAATAATAATATAAATATCTTAATTTTTCGATTTTTTATACCTAAAAATAGGGTGGACCCAAACAGGAACTCGAAAACACGAACTTACGGTCAGACATTGGAAAAGGACGTAACACGTAACTAAAGTCGATAAAATCTGTTGCCAGCTTGAAGTGAATTTAAACATTTCTAAATAAAATTGCCTTTAAGTTCTATATTTATAATAAAAAATGGGCATAAAAATAAATAGATTACTAGATTTGGCTTTAAAAAATAAATAATTTAAAGATAATTTTGCTACATAAACCATTTTTTATTTATTTTTATTAAGTTAAATACGTTTCGCATTGCTACATTTCGCCCGCAAAGGAATTTCGCAGGCGGAATATGGCAATGCCGCTTCAACGCGCGTAAGAATTTTACAACCGGTCCGTTGATAAATGGAATGAACCTGATTAGGTGTAGTGCGACGTTGCCCTGGATTTTCTTAAGTGTTTTGTGGTGTTTTTATTAAAACTATCTGTTAAAACTATTTACAAACTTATATTAAAAACTCTAAAATGGTGCGTGAATGTGTTTTGTGTAAAAAATTGGACTATTTACACGAAGATGTGTCTTTTGATAGGTAAGTTAGGTTCTGTTTGCTAGGCGATGTTTTTACCCAGGTCAGTGACGTAGATTTACAATAGCCTGAAGGAAAGTAACTAGACCAAAAGTTATTTATGCATTGTACTTGTTTTATTATTTTTATTAGAATATTATCGAATTTATTAATTTGTGAGTAGGTTTATAATAATGTGGGAAATTATACATTATACAAAAGGATCTTCTAATATTTTAGGTTTCCCTCAGATCCAATGACAAGAAACATTTGGTTTTCTCTTGTGGGAATTGAAGAGGGACAACATTTACCAAAGCCCCTGTGCTAAGCTCAGACCATTTTGATCCACAGGATATATTGATGAAGGCAAACAATAGCAAATATTTAAGGCCTGGAGCCATCTTAAAAAATTTACCTCATATATTTGACAATCAATCTGTTGATGGAAGGTAATTATTATAGACTAATACATTCAAATTATTGTTAACGTTGTTTTGTATATTTACGAATCTTCGTAAACTTTGGTTCTTGATTTAAAAAACACATCATTTCTTTGGTGTAGGTCTATCTAATAACGTTTGAGCTTTTATGTTTAAAACAAGTACATCTTTTTGACTCCACTTTATTGGAGACTTCCCCTAGGAAAGTGAAAGGTATGTAATTAATATGGTCTTACAAAATCAGCAAAGTTTTCTAAAGGTTTTTACGTATTTATTTTTAAATTTAATTAACTTTTAGGGATGAAGACATATCCATGGATAATTGGGTATATGATTTATCGAAAAATTTGACCACAGCGAGCGCTGCAATCAATTTAGCTGTCCCCAAAATATATTTTGCAACATGCCAATACAATTTTTCGAAATTTTGAAAGATAATGCTTCATTTTGCGATTTTCTGAAAAAAAAAATTTGACAGCTAAAAAAGTCACGTGATCATCCTTATACAGGGTGCCACAGATTCAAGTACATGCATGGGGATCTTGGAAACCGGAAGAGATACAAAGTCGGTTAAATTATTAAAAAGTTGCGCATTTAGGTGCCTAACAACATGCCGTTTAGAAAGTTGTAAAATTGCGAGTACTTCCGGAGATATCCGGAAAAAACCGAAATTTGCCGATTTCGTTTTTATTTTTTTCTGACGTTATTTAAAGAGATATGGAAAAACAAAAGATACTTTCTCGTGGTCACACAAAAAAGTTTTTTTTTTCGGATATCTCCAAAAGTACTCGGAATTATGCAACTTTCTAAAGTGGATATGGTTAGTTACGTAAATACACAACTTTGCCATAATTTAACCGACTTCATATCTCTTACGGTATCCCCATGCATGCACTCGAATCTGTGGCACCCTGTATACATTATTTGGCTTTTTTTTCAAACAAAACCTTTTGGCAAAAAAAATTACCCGAATTAATTGGGGAAAAATTTTCCCATTTGATGCGGACTTTATGGTTGACACTGTATATTATCTTAGGAATAATATTAATTTTTTTATGTTATTTTTGTGTACCGTATATAATAAAAGTATCCCCAGTTTTTGTTTTTTTTATTAATTTGTGGCCCACATTATTCTAAATTTATAGGAGTAAAGTAATTTTGTTTAAATAACCAATACACCAAAAAATTTTAGTTATTTTTAGAATAAAAATTTTATAACTATTTATGTTGCTAATCAATATTTTTTAAAAACTGAAATTAAAAGGATCACCATAATTAGAACGATTTAAAAATTAATATTTTTAATAAATTTATATCTAATCGAAACTTCTAACATAAACCATACGCCACTGGTCGAAACTGCAAGGCTCCGTACAATGTTGCCTTGATCAGTCCTAATTTATCTTCTATCCTTTTTCCCCTTATATGATTTTATTGATAATGTCTGGGACAAAACAAAGTGTCACTTATGAATGAAATGTTAAGTCTTTTCTTTCTTTCGTCTGAGGGTGGACCCCACTTTGAAATAATTACCTTTTTTTCTATCAGAGCCCAATGTATATAACTTACCTGAAGGTCCGGGCATATTTCCCAAACTCGTCGCCGATGTACTTCCATAATTTGTACTGCCAATTCCCGAACTATTAAGAGGGGAATTATTTCCAAAACCATTTTGATTTCGAGGATTTCCAAAATTATTTTGACTTCGATTATTTCCGAAATCATTTTGATTTCGATTATTTCCAAAATTATTTTGACTCCGATTATTTCCGAAATCGTTTTGATTTCGATTATTTCCAAAATTATTCCAATTTTGATTGTTTCCATTAGGATTAGGATTATTTCCAAAATTATTCCGGTTCGGATTATTATCAAAATTATTTTGATTTTGATTCGAATTTCTAGTATTATTTTGAAGGGCATTTTGGCTTGCATTCATGACATCAAAGGCGTTATTTCGTTGAGGCTGAACAGTTCGATTTCCTGGATTATTTGCTAAAAGTGCAAAATACTGATACATTTAAAAGAAAAACACATATATACATAAGATGCGGAAACTTGGGATGATAAATATGTTAAATATTGTTTTAGGAAGTATTTGTATTACCTGATCTAACACTAGATAAATTTATATTCAAAACTTCCGCTTAAATTAATATCACATCCACCTATACACAAAGAATTGGTTTGGTTCTCCTGGAAACGGGTTAGGTCTAAATGTTAGTTTAAGAAGTTTGGTGTTTGGTCCGCACTAAAAATAAAACTGTAATTAAAATACAAAGTTCAAGGCACACTATTTTGCAAATTTGAAAGGAACAATGAATGCTTTTGTACTTGCACAGTTCTGAATTTTTATTTCAATATTCGCAAAAACCAAGCAAAACTAAGCTTAAATCGCCCCCACGTAGGTATTAAGTTAAGAAAATAGTAAACCCATACAAAATAAGCGGTTTAAAAAGTTCATAATAATTTTGATAGGAACAATGGTCGCTTTTATACCTACATAGGTCTGACCTGTTATTTTAAAACTTGCAAAATTAAGCTTATTTTCTTAGGTGTAAGCATATGTTCACGAAAAACCTACACGAAATAACTAATTTATAAACTTTATAGTAGTTTTAACAGGAACAATGACTGCTTTTATACCACCACAGCTCTGATCTGTTCTTTTGACATTTGCAAAACTATGCAAAAATAAGCTTATATCGCCCCTTGCGTAAACGCCAAGGAAGTTTAAAGGTTTATGGAAGCCCAATACTGTAGAACAATTGTCCAGGCGTGCAGGGCAGCGGGAATAGGGGGTTGGCCCTCGGAGTTTGCGCAATGAATAGTAGGTTAGAGCCGGACTTCCATAATCTTTGTTACTATCTATAAAGTTGACATCATTACATGTCAAATTCAAGCAATCACTGTTTTTTTTTTTGCACAAAATTGTTGGTTATTAAACGATACTACCATAGAATATTTAAAATTATTGTGTATTATTGGATTTTATATCATCTGATATAATAATGAAAGAATTGATGGCGCCACTTTACAGCCTTCTATTTAAATGGTCGATATTTTTGGGAGTTTTGTATTTTTACCAAAAATCTTTGTAAATAAATAAAAACACGATTTTTTAAAATACATTTCAAACATTGTATGATAGTTTCATGTACTTATCACCAATTTTGTGATAAAAGAAGGGCAAGATAGTGTAAATGAGTTTAATCTAATCCTAAGATTCTGGTTGTACCTTAAAAGGTGAAAATTTTTATAACTGATTTTTAGGCATATACTTTTCACTAATAACAAACATTCATGAGACAGAATAACAGTGGTTAACATTGTTTAGTATCCTTTGATACCTAGGTATCCATTGTAACAGTATCCGTTAAATATTATGTCTCTACTTTATGTCGAGCTTAAAAAGTTGTTAATGTAAGTTTAAGAAACCAAAACTCTAATTTCTTCTTAAACAAATACGGAAAAAGCAAAAAGGAATAACTTTAACATAAAATTGTACTTTCTTTCATCCAATTAGAGGGGCCTGTATATATTAAAATTTGCCTGGTCTGCCCAGTAATTAATAATTTTGATCCTTTAAAAGAACGTACTAAATTATTAAATGAAATAAAAGTACCTAAATGTAAACCTTATTTCTTTTTAATAATCCACAGAAATCACTAAAAGATAGTTAAGATTTCCTTACTTTTTCACTGCTATTTCATATGTTTTCATTTTCTATTATTCATAATTGATATATTATTATTTATTCGGTTACCTAAAGTTAAAAAAGCCCTATTTGTATGAAAATTACCAAAAAAATTGGGCCATTTGCAAGACAAAATCATACAACCTCTAGTCATTTTGTTACGATATTATAAGTAACAAAAAAATAAACACAAAATTATAGTCACAATTTAATAAACACTAA
>JAHBCN010007390.1:0-43690 GCA_019359885.1 Listronotus oregonensis | reverse complement strand
ACATAAATAAAGTTTAAAGATGTTATTACTTATTTATGTAAATTACACGTATAACTTACAGCTTTCGTACCTTTTAAAACTTTAACCTGGCTTTATTAAAACATTTTAAAAAAATGTATATACCGACTTTTTGTTCGGCTTTTAAACATTAAACACGTGTGATAATAGTTGCAAAGATTTTTTTTTTGGAAAACGGCTGCTGAAGGCGCGGAACAATCGTATTTTATCCTCGGGAACCAAGAAAAAATTCAGTCTGCTAACTACTAATCACAATACACTAACTAAATTTAGTAAAGAAAGTAGCAGTCTTCCCGCCAAAACTGTTTATTTCATCTGTACCGACATCAGAAGGCGCCACTGACGAAATTATACCCTTAGACAAGGAAGTCTAAGATTATACCCAACTAAACTCTTGGAATTTCCAGTTTTTCGCATTTCGCAATCGAGTAATCGATCCGTAACGGCGGTACTTTATGTTCGTACGTTGTTGGCTTCGCATCTTGTATACTTGTGTTTTTTTATATAAGATTTTGATAATTTTGTTCAAAGCAATGGTGAATTTGGGGTGAAGCACGCCCATCCGCCCCCAAATCTTGTTGTGGGCCCGTTGCAAACAAAACAAAAAAAAGGCATCGTTTTTCCCAAACGCAAACCCCGAAGTTTTAGGCTTAAACCCAAAAAAATAAAGCTACAAACTATGAAATGTTATCCGTGGAAGAAATTTACCATAAATATGTTGTCTGTAAAATCATTTTATTCCTGAAGATCTAGTGCTTGGTCGAAGACCCCTTTAAAAAGTTTCAGCAGTTCCTTCCCTACACATATCAGGTAAAAATACTTTAGTGTTAACATGTTATTTAGTATTTAAGTAAAAAGCTTCAATTAAGCCGGTTTTACATAGCGGTTTTTTGGTCTCAATTTACTGATATACGTGTGTCTATGTAAGTTGGATGCATATGGGAATCTACAAAAATAAGTTATTTTTTAAAAAAAAAGTTTTGAATGGTCCAAAACCCTAAATGCAACCAATAGATGATAAAATTTATCAGTGGTATACAAGGTTTGCCAAAAAGTTTTTACCCCAAAGATATAAATTCACTTGACTTTTGACGTAATGAAAATTATAAAATAATAAAGAAAATATGTTTAAAAAAACATTCAAATATCCAACATTGTTTATTTAGGTACATAAAAACTTTTTTTTTTTTTTGATATTATTCCTGTGATTATTTTGAAAATATAAGTTTACATATTAATTCATATAATTAATCTTATTATTTATAATTAAGAAACTGTTGAAAAAAAGTTTTTTTAAAATAAACAAATAATGTTGAATTTTTAAAAATTTTTTCTAATATCTTTTTTTTTTATAATAGTTTTCGGTATTTCAAAAGTAAGGGTACTTTACTTTGTAAAAAAAACATTTTTTAACAAGACTCATAAATCACTGATATATTTTGACATCTTATGGTTCCATTCAAAAGGGTTTTTTGGGAAAATTAGAACTTTTTATAAAGGAAAACTTTTTTTTTTAAATTAGTAATAAAAATTTTTCCCTATGCCCCAACACGTAAGACACACTGTTTTAAAAATTTTAAAATTTCAGGGGGGTTACCTTTTTTTCCCCCTAATAAAAATAATCTAAAAGGCAGAACAAAAAATATATATAATTTTATGTTGAAATTTTGAAATTTAACAATTTATTCATCAAAAACTTGAATTTAAAAGCTGGCTTGGTTTTTAGGACGAAATTGTGAAGTACATAATATCATAATTTTATGGCATAAAAGTATGTTAAAGTATTAGGTTTATAAGACTTTAACTCCTCATTAATAACTTTGAACTTTGTAGGATTTGATGATGGACTTCCTCCAGTTTCACATTCTTCTAATGATGCTGTGTTACAACCTAGTGATGCCACAAGGAGAAAAATATTAGAAGGTAAAGTTATTTATTTCATTAAGATTGTGTAATTTTAATTCAGATCATTAATAAAAAAATTATGGGGTGTGATATCTAAATACTATTATATAAGTTTTGTTAATGTTGCAATTTTCTTAACTTCTATTTGTTATGTTTAGACGGAAAAGAAAATTAAGTTTTTTTTAATTGTAATCCTAAAATAAATGTCCATGGTACGTCAATAGAATAAAAGAATTAATACTTTTTTTTGTATTTTAATAATAGCCTTAAATGTTTAATAATTTTCTGCGAAAGTTTATTGTTTAATTTTTAATATCATATTTAGTTCTTTTAAACTATTTTTATTATACATTTTAAAGTTTTTACCTGTGTGTAAATTTTAAGTCCTTACATTGTTTGGCATGTAAAGTAAAATAAGTAATTGCTTTACAATATAACATTTTTTGATTTTTCAGAATTACACTTGGAAAATATTTTCACTCCAGGTTGCAGCCGAGCAAATATATTACCTATGGATTTTAAGCCACTTGACAAAGCAGATATTGACATGCAATTGCCAGGAACATCACAGGAAAATGTTTTTGTTGAGTTATCCCAAAGTTCTTCATCAATAGCAGAGTCTTGTAGAAGAACTCCACCAAAAGTATTGGCATTGACACAGGGTAAGTTGTAAAAGAAGTAATGTATGTTTCATAAATTTATTCAGATTTCTCTGACAAAGTTTTCCCTCTTTAACCATTAACAAAGAGCTTAACAAGATACAAATATAAAAAATACCTACAATAACATTTATTTGAGTTTTTTAGGCATTTGGAAAAAGAAGTTTTTCCTACTGAAACAAGTTAATGTTTCCCTTGAGAAAGATTTAACACTTAAAGCTAAACAGTTTCACAAGCTTTGAAAAAATGGAGGACAACCCTACACCAAAAGCAAAGAAAAGTATAATATAAACATTTTTAGTTTAAGAGTTATTAATAAAAAAGAAATTTTTACATTTAGTTTTATTGGGGTTAACCTTTAAGTTAAATATTCTCACAATTCCAGAAATTTTGGATGACCTTATGATATAATTACAGTCAGCTTTTTCTTTGTGATCCACCAGTCTGTAAATTATTAAACAGCCTCACTTTATGTACAATATTATTTTTTTGTTTGATGTGAAAATATTGTCTTTTTTTGTTTTAGACTTTCTAAGGTCAATAAGAAACTTGGAAGTGTTTATGCACTACATATCTAATTTTCGTTTTAAGATTTAGCAAACAGTTTTAATCATCAAAGAGATATTTTACATTTTCATCTTTGGTAACTAAAGTTTTGATGGTTAAATCTTAGCGTTAAACCTTAAAGCAATTCATTTAGCATAAGCGCATCCTTTTATGGCGCGTGTATGGGCAAAGTGAGATAAGTAAAAAAATGTAAAATATAGTTAATGTAAGTTAAACAATAATTAAAATTTTCCTATATGTTTTTTAGTAATTCTGGAAAACAATTATTAAAACGTTTCCAGAATTGTTAAAATGTTTATGAAAAATTTAATTTACATTAACTCATATTTTACATTTTTTAAGAATCTCACTTTTCCCTACGACATATTTTTAAAAATTAAAAATTTAAAAAGACGCTAAAGAGTGGATATTTAAAAAGAAAACTGTATAATTCAAAGGCCTTTAGGCTTATACCTATCTTTACAAACAATAGATGGCGCTTGAATGACAGAAAATAGTTGTTTAACGTCACTTATGGCAGATTACTGTCTAAATTCGTCTTTAGTTTATGCTACAATGCCGTAAAAGTCTGTTTTGAAGTTCTAAGATGATTCATAAACTTTTTTTACACGTAAGGACAAAAAAAGCCCTGACAGAAACCGGTTTACCTAGATCACCCGGGTGCATTTCGATACGGTCTAGAACTGGACAACATCAGGTTCCGGTGTATAAAGAGTCGTTTTGCGTCTTGATAAGCTTTGATACGGGGTGTACTGGAGCTGACAGGTGTCGATCAGCAACGCCAAGATAGTCCAGGAAACGAACCATTTTGCCTCTCAATTTTTTCAAAATGCATAGAATGACTTGAAATTTCGACAGCAGGTAGCGAATGCTCCAAGGATCAAAATCTATATTGTGCCGAAGGGCGCCTTTACCTTGGGGGTGGTTGCCAAACCATCTCGGAGGTGGATTTCTTTTTATATTTTAACCACATGAATCGATAGAAAAATAATTTCTAAGCAAAAAATGTTTGTTGCATTTTTTCTGTAAAATGCATACTTTTCGAGTTATTCGCGATCGAAAGTAGGAGTTTTTCGTCGATAAAATCAACGTTTTTAATCGGCTTTTTGGATATAACTCGATTAGTATGCATTTTATCAAAAAAACCGTAAAAAACAAAATTGTAGCTTTTAAAAAAACAAATAAAACGGTTTTTTTTGTAATTCCTGTGGGACCAATACAAACCAAGTTGTGGTTTGTAAAGAGTTAGGTGTTATTCATTAAAAACAAAATTTTCAAAGGCAAATAACGCAAAATCTACGTATTTTTTGAGGAAAATAAATAATAACTTTTTTTAAGGATTTGCAAAGACGTTTCTTTTTTTTTTAGGTATATATCATAAAAATTGAGTGAGTTATGATTAAAATAAGGTTACACGAAAACTTTTTGAGTGCAAAAATCTTCGAAAACAACCCCTAACTACCACCCTAATTAAAATGACTCGTAGCCCTTCTTCAATTATCTTTATCTATGTATCATAAATACATTCTAAAATTTTAACCGATTTAAAATGATTAATTTTGAAATAAATGAAGCTGCAAGTGAAAGTCAAATTTCAGAATTAAAATAAAAAATGCCCTTTTCTTCAAAATAACTTGAAAACTAAGGGGCGTAAAAGTTACTGTAGTATAAAGCTTTTAAATTAAAAACATTTTGTTTTTTTTAAATTTACTGTATGACAAAAATTAAGTGAGATTTAAACGTTTAAAACGCGCGTGTATAGACGAACACTACCTTGCTTCAGCCCTTTAAACTTACCCCTTTAAAAAAGTAAGGGTATTTAAAAGTTTTAATATATAGGAATTTATAGCTCTTGAAAAAACCAACAAAATGGTTTTTAAATAACTTTTTATCACAAAAACTAAAGGAGGCTTAACAAAACCAATTTTTTGGAGCACTTTAAAAGCGATTCAAAGCATCTTTTAAAAAATCCGCGGTTTTGTACTATTTTTGACATTGTAATATTGTAAGGGGTGAATTTTTAAGGATTAGAAAATTACAAAATTAAATTAGTAATATTTTTAAGCTGTCAGATTTTCTTATTACAACTCTGTAACCATATGTTAATTTTTCTAGGGCAAACAATTTTTTTTAATAAATCATAATAATGGTTGAATTTCAAAGGTTGAAATATATTAAATAATGTTTTAAAGAATAAAATACTTATTTTTTAATTTTTATGAGCCTAATTTTATGTGACTTAAGCTTTAATATGAAAGTTTTGAAAGTTTTTGCAATAGGGGGTAGTTTTCACCCCTAAAAAATAAGAAGCGACCTTCAGCATAATGGAGATTTTGAAGAGGAGGGTAAATTAAGCTCAATCCCAAATTTTAATGCAAAACACTCTAATAATATATTATTTTTTTAAGGTAAATATATATTTATTAAATTATAATAGGGGTTGATTTTAAAGGGCTGAAATATTTCAAATAATGTTTCAAAGAAACAAAATACCACTTTTTAAACTTACTTGGTGAACTTTTACTCAACTTAACAATTATAGTCTTATAGGTTAAAAACAATAAAGGGTTAGTTTTCCCCCCTAAAAAATAAGGGCCCCATCCATAATATAATTTTAAGAGGGGGAAGTTCTTTAATCCCAAATTTTCACCCAAATCTACCCACGTTTGTTTTCTAAATCAGGATACAGGCTTAGAGATCGACGGAAAAATAAATAATGGGGGAAAGAAACCCTTTAAACCTATACCTATTTAACTTATGGGTTGTTTTTAAACACATTGCATAAAGGCTAAGCTATGTATAGTGGGTTTCCTATTTGACGCCCCAAAGTCAGTAATTATAAGTTTTCTAGCATGGATTCTACAGATAAGGATCCCCCTCTTTTTTAAAAAAAAAATTGCCCTCAAATTCAGTAAATTTTGTTCCGGGGACCGTTAAATTTTACTTTTAGTCCAGGGGATTTTAAATCAAAATCACCCGAATAGCTGAAATAGAGCCAGCAGATATCAGATGCGGTTTTCATTGTGTTCAGGAAGGGGCCCAGAAAACGACTCAGGAAAATTGGTTCATGCATTTTTGAAAAATGTCTTCTGGGCCAAAAATGCATTTTCCAATTGCATCAATTTTCACCGTTATGGAACGACTGCAAACTGAAAAATCGCTCCGAAAATCGTTACTCGGGAGGTTTTGGGGAAAGCCAACCGATTCTTATTCCCCCGGGGTGCTCGGGGGGGGCCTTGGGGGGGGTTGGGGGGAATTGGGGGGAAAAAGGCCCCATGCCTGAAAATCGCCCCAAATCACCCGGGGGGTTTTTGGGGTTTTCAACCCCGATTCTGGCATTAAAAATTCCCGGGGGTTTGGGGGGTCGGGGGAAAGCGGGGGTTTTTGGGGGGGGAAATGGTAGCATCCCAAAAAAAGTTTCCCAAAATCGATACTCATACTCGGGGGTTTTTGGGGGTGCCGAACTCGATTCTGGCATTAGTATTACCCGGGTATGCTGGGGGGGGACTCTGGGGGGGTGTCCGGGGGCCCCCAAAATCGCTAAAAATCTTTTTTTGGGGGGGTTTTGGGGGGCCCAAATTTTTTTTATAGCACTAGTTTCCCCCGGGGGTTTTCGGGGGTTTCCCCGACGGGGTTTTCGGGGGGGGTTTAAAAATCTTTTGAAAATATGAATAATAATATAATATAAGATATACTTAAAAAATAAAAAACAAAAATCTAATATTTCTGCTTTCAATAAAAACAGAAAATCTCTTTTTTAAAACAATTTTTGTCAACAAGAAACTATAAATTATTTTGTTTTTTTTTTTTAAATTTTTAAATTTTTTTCGAAAATTAATTTTTGCTGTAAATATTGTCATTTTTTTTTTAAAAAAAATTTTTTAATTTTTTTAAAAAAAAAAAAAAAAATATGTTATGATTTTTTAAAAAAAATAAAAAGGGCCCCAAAAAAATTATATAAATTTTGGTTAATTCGGTACTTTTTTAAAAATTCCCTGGCAACATTTTTTCCCGCGCAATCGGCATCTTTGGGGGATCAGTATTACATCTGACGTTCAAAAAATATTTTTTTTCGTTTTTTGTAAAAACAGTAAAATTTCCCCCCGGAAAACCCCCCCAGGGGCCACCCCGAGCCCCCGGAATTCTAATGCCAGACCCGGGGGGCAGCCCAAAAACCCCCCCAATAACAAGTTTGGAGCGTTTTCCCAAACCCCTTTTTCCCCCCCAACCCCCCCCGGACACACCCCCAGACCCCCTCGAGCACAAAAGGGAATTTCCCCAAGCGATTTTTCCGATTTTTTTATCGTTCCTATAAGGGTGCTAAGGGGCCCTTGGAAAATGCATTTTCCCCCCAAAGGCTTTTTTTTAAAAAAGCTTTAACCAGATTTCCCCAATTTTTTTGAACCTTCCTAAACCCCAATGCAGAAAACCGCATATCGATATCTGCGGGAAAAAAAAATTTCCGCTTTTTTCCCCCTTTTCCCCGGACCATTTTTATTGCGGCCCCAAGGGGAAAATTGGTTTTTTGGGTTTCCCCCGAAACCCAGCGCCTCCTAGTGAGGGCCACTTTTTGAGCAAAACAGCCATCAGTGAGGGTGATCCTTACCTATACAATCCATAGTTTTTAGGAGGATTGCCAAGCCATCTCGGAGGTGGATTTCTTTTTATATTTTAACCACATAAATCGAAAGAAAAATAATTTTTAAGCAAAAAATGTTTTAAACATTTTTTTCTGTAAAATGCATACTTTTCGAGTTATTCGTCGATAAAATCAACGTTTTTAATCGGTTTTTTTGGAAATAACTCGATAAGTATGCATTTTATCAAAAAATAAAACTGTAAAAATGAATTTCTTTAGTCCAGAAGAAATAATATTTTACCTTTCCCTTTAATATTGTAATCAGCCTCTCGTTAATTAAAATTTGGCGTACATTATTTGGCAACTTTGGTTTGGAAAAAAGTTTTAGTAATCTTTTTTTTCTTGTAACTAATTTAGTTTTGTTAAAAAATAAGTTTTATTTCTGCTAGTCCAAACAAAATTTTTTTTAAATTTTCGAACATTGTGGTACATCAAGAGGGGGGTTTTTTGAAGCGACAAAAATTGGCTTTGGATAAAAAAATTATAGTTAAAAAAACTAAAAATACACCTTTTGTAAAAAAGAATAAAAAGTAGAAAATAAAAAATTAAAGTAGGATAAAGATTCATTTTATATAATAGAAAATTTAATAATTAAATATGATAGATATTATAAATAATATAGTAAATCAGGCGACTTGCTCAGCGAAGTTATACTTACATGGATCCAAAACTTCATATTTTTTTTCAAATAATACCCAAATTAGGTAGACCACAAATCCCCAGGATCATAATTTTTTTTGAGGCCCTATATTTTATGTTTTCTTTTTCTTAAAGGACATTATTTCTGTAAAGAAAAAAAAGTTTCCTTTAAACCGTGTCAACTCCCGAATATATGATATCAGTATTTTCTTGAAAATTGAAAATATTTACAAATAAAAAAGAATTTTTTTTTTTATTTAAATTGATTTTATTTAAACAAAAATTAAAAAATCGTTATTTTGAAGTACCAAAAACATTTGGCTTATATCAGTGGCGTCATACCAGGTTGTTCAAAAATTGTTGTTCAATAAAAGATGACTATTATTTTGTCAATTTGTCTAAAAATGGTAGTACTTTTTTTATGAATATGTGTGAAGTTTTGTGTATATCTGTTAGCTTACTATATATATATTTATATATGTGAGCCACATTTGGGGCATTTGGGATAAGATAAAAATAATTATGTTCCACTTTTCTGTCTCTTTATAGTGATGGACAATTCTAAATTAAAACAAAATGCTGAGGGGTGGTGACAACCCAATATCTTGAGCTTCAAAGTAACTTAGGGTCTAAAAATCGGCTAAGGAGATGTAAAATCGGCAAAAGAGATGTTGGCATCAATTTTTTAAGGTACAAAGAAAATTTTGTTCGTGTGTTACCTCCAAACTGATAAAACAAAAATCGCAGATTATTATTTTAACACTGTGGACTAGCTGGATGTAATTTGTCGAAAAAAACTTATTGAACAACCTTCTGTACTCCCAAAATGAGTCCATACATAAATATATAACTTGAAAGCTCTTTTTAGGTATAAAAAAGCTCACGACAAGGTAGGTTATTTATTCATTTACAAAAATTTGGTAAAAAATAAATCTACATGTATTTCTATAGATAGGTGATTGTATTGAAGCATACCAATATTTATATAATACCAACAGGAAAATCATAAGGCGTATATATTTTTTTGTTTACAAAATATATGAGAGACACTTAATAAATTTTAACCTCTCATACTCAAACTATTTTAGAATAGACATTTGGACTAAGAACTAAAAAATGTGTTTTACTCCTTTAGATCTTCTTTTTACAGTCTTGAAAAAGTAAAGAAACTAGGTTTTTTTGGTACAATAAAATTTCTATTCTTAAAATATTTCAATAAACTATATATTTTATATTTCATCCGAATTTTTATTTCCCCAAATAGACATTCGGAAAGTCGATTCACTTTCGCAGTTGTTTAAATATTAAAAAGGTCGACGAAAACTCTATTTTACATGCGAAACTCCCCAAAGAAAAAAATTCCCCTTGTTGCACGTCAAAGCACCTAACTAGGATAAGGGGCAAATGTAATATTGTTTGCCAGGTATTCTTTGAATTACATTCTGTTTACAAACAGCGGCGCGGATACAATTTTTTTGAATCTGAAAGGTCAAACTTATGAGTTTTTATCTAAATTTTGTATTATTTAATAAAACTTATTTTTCCTTAATCATAATTTTAAAACTAAAATCAATAATTTCTTTCGTAAATAGCTAAAATCTGACAAGATTGTATGTGACTATATTTAAAAAAAAAATGTAAGTAAGAGTAAGTAACTCAGGTAATCTTCGTTAACAATAGTATATTATGTTCTCTTAAAGGTAAATTAATTTTATTAAGCGAACTTACTGAATAGGGTCATTCAACGAGGACTAGACAGAACCATATCGGTAGCTTTTCTCGTATGTTAAAAAGGGGAAGTAGCTATCTTGTGTATTTTTTCCCGTAGAATCTATTAGAATACTTAAGAAAATATTAATATTATGTCGTTTTTCCTTGGTTTTAAATCAAATCATATCCTTAAGAGTGCATTTACGCTACACCTTAGGGGTCGGGCGAAAGGACGCGGAGACGGTGGGCGGAGATTAACAAACTCCCACTACCACAATTTTCGTATAGCCGCATTAAAAATATTATATTTTATTTAGGTTTTTCCAAATTCGGTGTACGCGATGTTTGAAATATGAGTCGAAATAAGAGAAAATAGTATTTAAACATAACCGATTTTATGGTATCACTTAAGGAAATATTTAAAACTAAATCCAAATTTAAAAAACTATTACAGCAAAAGCCTAGATTTAAATCTTGGCTTTCATATAGTTTTTGAAAATTATCGATAACTTATACCGTTTTTGAGAAAAACATTATGCCCCGAACCCCAAATTGAATCCAATTTTCTTGGCGCGAATGGACTCTTAATGGGCACGTTATTTATAGGTTCGTTTTTGATAGCATTATATTTTATGTTTTTCTTTTACCAAAAATATATTATAAATTATGATTTTTAATTTTTTTTTTGAGATGTACTTTGGTTTTAAGCAACAAATCTGAGACATGTCAAAGTTGATATTCAAGTGACAAGGTTATGTTTAGTACAAACAATATTTTTTGTATATTTAGTTGCCTATGTCGTACTCTTTTAGTGAAATCTGTCTTTTTATAAAAATCCTAGTCTTTTTATGAAGCAAAGGCTTGTCATGCAAAATAATCAAGCTACACAATCTGACGCTGTTTCGTCATATTGTGGTGTAACATAACCTGACTAAATATAAGGATTGACAATTTCATAAAGAAGCGGGCTAGTACTGGTTAGTTGTAGTTAGTTTTGTATTTACTATTAATACTATTTAAAAAAAAGTTAAGAACGAATGTATAACTTTAAAATAAGTATAATAGGTGTTGTTACAACATAATATGACGAAACACCGCCGGCTCTTCATAATAAGCCTAGGCATATCTTGTAGCTTAATTATTTTCTATGATATACAGATGCTTTAATAAAAGACTAGGATCTTTGTAAAAGAGACAGATTTAAAAAAAAAGACTACAACACCTATACTAAAATCGGTAATTATTAGAAAATCATGCATAAATGAAATCCTGTATACTAATACACTAACAATACCTATGAATAATCTCCAAAAAATATATATTTTTTAATAGATTAAATTATTTGCTTTTATGTATTATTTGGACCTATCAAAAATAAGACTCTAGCACATCACCCTCATTGCCAAGGTTAAACTAACCAAACCCAAAAAGTAGGGGTGTCGTAAGATTGGCTTAACCACCTACAAACCTTGTTACGGTTACCGTATAAATTTTCGTAATCCTGTTTAAAGCAATTGCTTTTCTTATTTGAAACCACCCGCTACGGAGCGAGATCCCTTCTTGTTTTGTTGTCTTGTTAATATTAATGAAAATCGCTAGGTAGTATCGGAGGAAATCGATTTCTTATATTAAGCAAGGGACGTTTATTTTGGGTGATACGGATTTCAAAAAGCAAACAGAAGCTCTAAAATACCAGGTTAAAAAACAGGTAAAGTAGAATGTAATGCATTGTCTATACAGAGAAGCCCGTACGATAAACTCTACAGGGTAATTGTAAACTACATCAGATGCAATATGGGATTTTTAAAATTTATAATTATTTTAACACATTTCGAACAATAAATTTATTATTTCCAGTATCACTTTTATTGCTTAGCTTCGTTTTGTTAAAAATGAAGGAATAAAAGTAGAATGATTATTAAAGATTATAAAATAAATAAAATTATAAAGATTTATTTAATTTTTAGAGTATAAAAAATTAAAAAAATATATTTTTTTAAATCTTTAGTTTAATTTAACAATTATTTAAAAGTGGTTCTTCGGCATTCCTTATATTTAAAAAGTGATTTGCTAAAATAACCAGGATTTTAGCGGATGACTGCTGCATGTTTAAATCTTTTTTTCTCCAATGCTCTTTGAATATAATTTTAGCATACTGCTACTTCATGTGGTGTTCTTGCACCACATTTTTTTTTATTTGCCAAAATAGGCAGGTCAAATTCTGTACGAACGCCACTGGTGGAAATTAAAAAAAATGTGCTACCCTAAAAAATGCTACTTAATACATGATACATTTATGCCAAATTTCATTAAAATATCTAAAGTGGTATTACAGATATTAATAATAAATGACTTATTTTTGAAAATTTTACCACCCTGTATCTCAAAACTTTTAGTTTAGGCCATACGTTCATATAGAGTTTTCTTCTTAAAATGAACCCAAAAATTGCTTTCCTAAATATTGACGTACAATTAGAAAACACCCTGTATAATGTAAAAAAAAATACCAACCATGATATAATAAATAATATTGTTGAGCCCTTACCACACAGGGTGTTAAAAAAATGCTATCATTATGTCAGCCCTTGGCAAACTAAATAAGCCAAATATAATTTAATGAGTTCTTTTGAAGAAGACTTATCTAGCAACCATCATATTAAAAAAATATTAAATTACGCCTAGTATTTTAAAAGTTATTTAAACAAAAACGATTTTCAGGGTCTCCGTAGGGGAGGGTTATAGGAAAAAAGTTAATGGAAACTTGTCATAATATTTTTAGTTTTTCTATTAGATTCCAGAAGATTGCCACATATTTGGGACACCCTGTATATATATATATATATATATATATATATATATATATATATATATATATATATATATATATATATATATATATATATATATATATATAGGGTGTCCCAAATTAATTTGGATATATAAAAACCTAATATATTCCCTAAGCCATAAATTTATATTATATAAAATACTTATTAATATATTAAATATATATATATTATATATATATATATATATAATATATAATAAATATAATATATATATATATATATATATAATATAATAATATATCATACTAGGGTTAATAATATAATATATATATAATATATATATATATATATATTAGGATATGGTAGCAAAACATACAGGGTGTAAAAAAATTTTTGTGTAACCCAAAAGCAAGTAAGTTTTTTTAATACTACCCTGTATGTTTTTCTAGCCAGATTTACCTTAAAATTTTATTTTTAATAAAACATGTTTTACATTGTTTTGGTCTGGATGATGTCATTCGACAGTGACCAGTTCTTTTATATTTTGAAAAAGTTGTAAAGCAACTTGCAATATTTTAAAATATAAAATAGAAACAGCATACTTTTATTTCTCCGTCCGATGAAAAAATCTTTTGTTTTTTTTCGTTTTTAAAAGATTTAATCCGTATCATTGACCTAAAAGCTTTAATTTAACAGTAATGGATATTTTTTATTTCGTTATCATGAAAAAAATAATGTTGGTATAATTGCCAAAAAAAATCAATCATGACGATCATGGTAAAAACGAAAGAAAATAACTGCTTCATAGAATGGATAAATAAAAATATGTAGTTCTTTTCTATTTTTCAAAATACTACGAGTTGCTTTAGGAGCTTTTTTTTGAAATATAAAAAAATTTAGTAATCACCAACTGACATCAACCAGACTAAAACAATCTAAAACATATAGTAAGATACAATTTGTTCTTTCAAAATTACCGCACACCACACTTTAAGATGGTCTAATGGTAAGCTGCACATCAGGGCCTACTGACGCTTATTTGAATAAATACTTTTTTGAAAAAATTTTAAAAGCAAATGTCACATATAAAAATATACAGAATGATATATGAAAAAGAACTAGTTACTACGGATTAAACTAGAAATTGCAAAAAGAAATTACTAAGTCCTAAAAGAAGGCAAATATCCCCTATAGAAACGTTTCTAGTTTTAAAATAATATCTTTGTAAAAAAGAAATTAATTAACTGTTGCATGTTCGCTGAATCACCCGGTATATACACAAAATTAATTTTTGGAAGGCTCTTATATATATAAAAAGAAAACATGCCTAAAAGTAATAACGTAAAAAGGAAAAACCCAATTTGTTAAATGTTTTCTTGAAATTTTTATATATATTAAATTTAAATATCATTTCAAAATTATATAATTGTAGAACATTATCTTGAGAAAATCCCATTACTTCTCGTGTGTATCCAAAATGTTTTTTCTTTAGAAAAGGATCATCTTACATAAGTATTTTATTTTTATATTTTTCTGAAGTGAGCGCTATAAAATTGGATATTCTGAAATATGTAAATGTAAAATTACTTTTGTGCTTAGGTATTTTCATAAAAGAACTTTTTCTGGAGAGGTTTAATTTAAATTTCAGATAAGGGTATAAAATGGAGAAATGAAATTCATATCTCTCTTAAATATTTATTATTGGTTTAAATTTACAAAGATGATTTTAAAAACAACAAATAATTGTTTTGGTTAGTTTTGCAACGGTGCCCGATAGGACGACATTTTTCCTATAACCGATATCGACAAAAATTAAGTCTTAATCCCAATCTTAAAAAATCTCAATGAGGCAATTTGGATCTCTACCTCGATGAAGATACAGCAGAATGCATACAGCTTGTTGCCATATTGATATAACTAGTAAGTTATATCAATATGGCAGAACACTCAGTAAAAATAAGGATGAATAAATAATATTTTGTATTATGCAATATATATATATATATATATATAATATATATATATATATATATATATATATATATATATATATATATATATATATATATATATATATATATATATATATATATATATATATATATATATATATATATATATATATATATATATAAAATACAAAATATTATACCCTTTTTTACTGAGGCGTTCTTATGTGTATAATAACTTACTAATATGGCAACAAGCTGTATGCATTTGCTGTATTTCATCGAAGTAGAAATCCCAGAATTTTCTAAATTGATATTAAACTGGTAATTTTTTAATCTTATAATATATATATTTTCAGTTAAACATTTATAAATTATTTTTTAAAAACTGTAATATATATATATATATATATATATATATATATATATATATATATATATATATATATATATATATATATATATATATATATATATATATATATATATATATATATATATTATATATATATATATATATATATATATATATATATATATATATATATATATATATATATATATATATATATATATATATATATATATATATATATATATATATATATATATATATATATATATATATATATATATATATATATATATATATATATATATATATATATATATATATGTATATATATATTAGGAAAATTAAAAAAATCAATTAACTCCCCCTATTTTTTTCTTGAAAACAAAAATGACCCCGGAAAAAACAGATTAATATGTAAATTATCCATTTTTTAAAATTTATTAAAAAGATCCCACAATTTCTAAATTATTATCCCAACATGGTAAGAATTTTAATTTTAAATATTTTATTTTTTTTTTATTTTTTTATGATTAATTTTATTTTAAAATACTTGGTAGATTTTCCCACCAAAACTAGAAAAATTTCCCCTGTTCCCCTTAAAATTTTTTCCTATTCTTTTAAGGATATCTACCAGTCCATATTGGCCAACAGTTCTATGCACTCTTAGTTACTATACACCGGGCCAGAACTGAAGTGGTCCCATCTGCTTTTCGAACAATTTCTTTTTTTGTAAATGTTGGCTAGTAAGAACTATTTCGAAAAAAGTTGTTTATTATCTTGTAGTGTAGTTAATGGAGCATCTTCGATTCGTGAACCTACTTTTTTGGCAAATTAGGAACTTTGAACGATGCAGTGTGACGTGTAAATCAACGTCTTAGGTAGCGTTACGAAATCGTTTTAGCAATTTAGTAGAAATTGGTGATTTATAGAACATGGAAGACTTGTTTTAATGCATGGAGTTTACCGACAATAAAGGTTTAAATGGGGACCCATGGTTCCCTTTTTTGCGTACAACTGACTCCCTCGCGACGATCCAACGATAAAATGGGTTTTTACTAGACCCAAAAATTTTAAAAACCCTCTCTCCAGAAAATAGCACAACCTCATATTTAAACTCTTGAAAATATTATTTTTCAAAAAATATATTGCCTCGCCATACAATACTAGAATATTTATGTACTACATTAACAACACCTGGGTTTAACTCATTGAACATTTATGGTATATCATGGAATGGATACTTTTCTTCTTACCGCATCATCCAAAAACGCTACAAGCTCTTTATAATGAGGAAAATATTACATACCGGGGTGGTAAAAAACCCATTAACGTTTTTGAAAATTACGGCGGGGGACGTCCCCCAAAGGTGTTTTGGGGACCACTGAGTTGTGTTTATACTTTTTCTACGACTTTATGTTTAGTTTTTTTATAAAAAAAAACAGAAGATTATGTAAACTTTAAGTAACAATCCCAAAAATAATACAAACATTTGCGTTGTCAAGGCGATGCTATTTGTTTCATAGCCAGTTTCTTAAAATCTTTTTTAAAGTTTTCAAGTTTTTGGGGGGTTTGGGGGGTAATGCGATTGTGGAACTGTTACAATATATATATTACGTAACTGCCCTTACGCACATTTTGGGGTTTTTTTCAGTATAGTGTTTGTAATTAGAGATTTACTGATAAAGTAGACGGTGTGTAATTAGGTTCTTACTAATATAGGAGTAGAAAAAGATATAAATCACTTTATCAAAAATGGGTAGTTTTTAGTGGCGCCTCAAGAATTTTCAAAATTTTTTATGTAACGAATGATACATGTGTGGACCCACACTAAATGTATACGAGATGCCACTGGCTTCAAGGACAGAACTTTGGTAAAAGGCATCTAAAATATTTGCATAAAAAATTGTTAATTTAAAAATTTCAAATTACTATTCTTTTTTTTAAAAAACAGATAGTTCTGTGAAATTTAGGATTTACCAAAAAAGACGATAATAATATTTTGTGTTGCCAGTAAAGGTGGTGTTAATAATTTTATTTTATAATTTCTATTCAGTTTGATTTAACCATGTACCTTTTTTTACATTTTTCCCTTAATACTTGTTACGTGTTTCAAACGTTTTACTTTTTATGCTAAAATTGGGGCATAAAAAAAAAAATAAAAAAAAGGTTTTGTGTGGGAACCTTTACTGTCCAATCGCCCCAAACGAAATTTCTCCATTAAGAGAGGCGTAGATTTTTCTTTTCCTTACCAAGTAACTGCCTACTTTAAGTTTTACACTTTGCAATTTTGATTTTCTACGGGCCGGTAATTAGAGAGGTGTTGAAGTCGCGTAACAAATTATCGATAACGGAATATCGATTAGGGAAATATAACCTACTGATTTCCTGTTGAAATACGACTCCGAAATATAATTATTGAAATTAAAACAACCGTGGAAAAATCCAGAACGCACGATAACTAGTACAAAAAATACGAGTAAATAAACCTATATAAATAAAAGATGTTTTCTGGACTGTCATTGTTTTAATTTATCATAAACAACGTTTCACCTGGAAAAAAAACTCCAGCCGTCTTAAGAAATATTTTAAGTGAAATATAGGATAGTTTCGTGAACTTTAATAGAGATAAAAAAAAATAAAAGATACCCCCATTTCAACCGAATAAAACTTTAAGGTTGAGGGAAAGAATGACCTTTGTATGCAGCGGATTTCATAGTTTAGACATTCTAGGGATAAAGGAACAAACAAAGTGGTAAGTTTGGACCCCCCAAAAAATTTAAAAAGATACGACTATTGTTCCTATAGAACCCAATGAAAAATTATAATATAGGGCCGGGGAAAAAGTAAAAAACCCTAAAAGAGCAAGATCCCCCGAGCAGGTGGGAAGAAAGGAAAGGCGAATTTTTTGTTAAAAATTTAAAAGTGCCAAAAATTGTGGAAGACGCCATTCTCGAGATATAAAAGCAATATTTCAAAAGGGTTCTTATTAGGGATTCTCAGAAAATTTAGTATACAGATTAGAAAGGGAAAATACTCCTAGCTCAAAAGAGGAATCCGGGATTTTTGAAGGAATGTGGCAATGGATATAATCTGTTTATGCTAATTTTTGTTATTCTCAAAAGTAGCGCCTCCTAGGTTTAAAAGTTCTGTGTTCTGCAGAACTGGGCTGCTCATAAATAAAGGATTAGTATTGTCAAACATTTTTTACAACAGAAAAAATATTGTATTTGTAAGGCATTAACACAAGATTTTTGATGCCCAATCAAATGTTAACTAATTGTCCTGTGAAAGGGATATTTGCATTATCCTGCGCTTGTTTTTTATAGCAGGATTAGGCACTAGTTGGACAAAGTAAATTAACGGGTTCTGACGATATTAGTATACAAAAATATGGTTGAAAATAATTGTTTAAGGGAGAATATCGTTGATGTAAGGAAATAGAGTTAGTATACTAAACCCTGGGGCATCCCAGCATTAACTTGGTAAAAGCCAAAAGAGTGATCATTTACAATACCTGATATGTATCGATTAGAAAAAAAAACTTAAGGGCCAGAAACAATGTTAAAAGATCGTAGAAAGGAAGTTTGTTAAGAAGCAGATCATGTCAGACCTGGTCAAAAGCCTTGAGCAACGATCTCGGAATTTACCAAAGAACTTAAGAAACAACAAAGATGGATCTTGTTAACTTTTTATCAAAAACGGTTTTTGATTATAATCTTTTTTTCAAGAAATATTTCAATGTTAAACACTAAGGCTAGGCTATGACAGAATACTATTTTTTTGTGTTTTGATATTTTAGGTATTTTTTGTTATTTTAATTTAAATCGCAAATATCTCATATTATTTTCCTAAGAATTTCTAAGATTATACTGTAAAAAGTACATAAGATGACAATTTTATATTTTTTTGAATACAAAAAAGCACAGTCCTCGTTGAATAACCCTTTACAGGTGTTTGCAAAAGGTCCCTAATAAACAAAGTTTAATCTTAAGGTGGTTACGCATGCCTTTTTGCGTAGGATTGGACAGTTTCTTGTGAACAGGTATTTATTGTAATGACCCATAATTTACCGTAATTTTTTAAATTTACACTCTATTAACACTTAACTACTTTACACATGTCCAAAGGTGACAAGAATTGTAATCAGGATTTAAATTAAATCAATTTAATAATTAAAGAATATTTCTTGTTAATACATATTTCATGTAACTTCATTAAAATGACTTAAAACCAGTTGTTTTCTCAACATCTTCAACGATTATTTTTCTTATTTAATGATATTATTTTTTGGTTTTTGTGATTTTTACTCCATTTAAATTGAATTTTAGCTTATTTTTTTCAACGTAACAATTTCATGACAAATATGGAAGTCTTGAATGCCAGAAAAAGTACAAAATTGTTCACAGAAGTAAATTTAAAAGTTTAAGCCCCAAATTGGATAACGTATATTTTTTTAAAAATTGATTTTTAACCAATACTTACGAACAATGTTGACTTATTCTACGTATAGGAACCAAGCACCACCTGAATTTGTATTTTAACGGATTTATTAACGTAAGATATACGTCCCTAGTTATTATACGACCTAATAAAGGTGGTACTCACTGAGATAATACCAAGCAAGTTATACCTAAAATTGGCGTCAGGATTGGTCGTAGATGGGATCAATCTGTTCTTAACATAAAAAACGTTTGCGCAGAATAAGTAAACGGTAGGAGAGAATGGACATTACAGAAAGTAGATATAAAATTCAAATAGATGAAGGAGGTAAATCTGTCGAACAGGCTGGATATTTTAACAATTCGTACTTTAATTCACCTATTTTCACGAGGCTTTTATGAGTTATGTGAGAGGATTCGTGGTCTTAATAAAAAAAATCCTATGTATACCACATCATTTCTTACGATGTTTTTCATTCAGCATTCTTGACCGATTTCTGGAATCCAACTCGCTTAGAGCCCAAGTAATGATTAACACCACTCTTAAGTATCGTGTTTTAATTCGAAAACACGGTAGTAAACCCAAGCCTCATCCATAATGACAAAATGACCAACAAATCATTTTATCCTTTTTAAAATCCTTAAAATTTTGCTGAAAAGACGTATTTGAATGTATTGGTAGCAAATGCGACACCCATTATGCACGCAGCTTTCTGAAACTCAAAACTTCGGCCCAAATATTGCTCACACTACCCAATTATATCCCCAGGGCTTTTGCTATCTCTCGTTTAATGGACAACCAAAACAACATCTTTTCAACTTTTTGGACAAAATGGTTTCAAAAAGTTTTTATTTAGAAACCCCAGTTCAAATTTAGGTTATACACTTTTAACAAATGTTCATGAAGTCGTTTTAGTGCTAGACCCTTCAAAATTAAAAATAGTCGTTTAATCTTGTCGGCATTACTTTTGAGAATAACCCCAATTTCTCTTCTTCCAATCGGTATACTCTGTATGCATCCCAAATCTTACCCTTTTTAGAATATTGTTCTCATGTCTGGGGAATGGCGACCCCTACAACACTTAGCATTTTGGACTTCATTCAAAGAAGAGCCGTTCTTCTTATTAATGATCCAACGCTCACAGAAAGGCTTTCTCTTCTTGCCCACCGTGAAGCTGTAGGGAATCTGTCGCTCTTCTATAGGTATTTTCACGGCTTTTGCTCAGAGGAATTGGCCAGTATAATTCCTTTTCTGAGCGGCTCCAACAGAGCAACACGTAGTGCAACTTTTATGCATCCTTTTACAGTTCACTTAGAGAGGCCCCGAACTTCCCGCTGTCTTCGTTCCTTTATTCCTAGAGTGTCAAGGACTATGGAACCTGCTGCCAGCAGAAGTTTTTTCTTCTTCTCCCAATCTCCAAATATTTTAGTCCCGTGTGAACAAACTCCCTCTCACCACACTTAAGACACCCACGGTACGCTAGTACTTAGGCATCAGCCTTCGTGGACTGTCCCAAGATTTAAAAAATACAGTTTAAAAATGTAGTAATTCTACGCAAACGCAGTCACAAGTCTTGTAAAAATACAGGGGAAGATAACAAAGTAATATGTTTTATTTAATTATGTTAATACGTATTATGACAAAGTAACAGACTACTTAATCTAGTTTTTATGTTTTATGTATCTTTTTCGATTAATTCAGCCATACCATCTCATAGTTTATACCTGACATAAATTTAAACGGCAATCTTTTAACGATTTTAAAATCATTCGGCAGCGAGTTGAAACAGGAAAAAAACAATGTTGTAAACCTCTTTTTAGCCGCTCATTGACACCGGGTCGGGCGTAACGTGTAGGAAAAAATTAAACCATTTTAATGGATCATAAAATTTTTGAATGACGCCATAAATTTCGTCTAATGTATGGACTATATTATTTTGTACTTCTGTTATACACATGCTTTTGTGTTATCGTTCAAATATTTTTATTTGGCTTTTTACGGTCGTTATACAGGGCGCTTTAAGTACGCATAAATAAAATTTTATTTTTTTTAAACGATGAAATTGCCAACACCAACCAGATAAAAAGAGATTTATTCATTTACAGCCTGTGCAAATTTCGATAAGAATATGTGTTTTTATCTTTATTGAATCGCAATCTAAATTGCGAATAAAATTAGGTACAGGGTTATTTAACGAGGACTGAACAAAGACATATTTACGATTTATTTTGTTTTGTACACCTTAAATATATTTTTAATGTCAAAATTAATTATCCAGTTTCCGACATTTCGTTCCTTGCTCACATATAAGATGCAATTAAAATAATCTAATAATAATATATGTGTATTTACCTAAACGGAAAAGTTTGCTGTTCACACTTTTAGTGATTTATTACGTCTGAAATATAATTGGGAAAAATAAAAAGCCGCTTTCACTAACCAGAACTAACCATGACCGACCAGAACTGCGGGCTTTTAAATTTGTCTAAATTATCCCTTCGTTTGATTAAGCCATGGCAGGATTGCGGCCTAAAAGGAAAAATTTACTGTTCCTACTTTTAGTGATTTATCACGTCCGATATATAATTGGGGAAAATAAAAAGCCGCTTTAACTAACAAGAACTAACCATGACTAACCAAAACCGAGGGCTTTTGAATTTGTCTAAATTATCCCTCTATTTGATTAAGCCATTGCAGAATTGCTGCCTAAACGGAAAAGTTTACTTTTCCTACTTTTAGTGATTTATCACGTCTAAAATATAATTGGGAAAAATAAAAAGCCGCTTTCACTAACCAGAACAAACCATGACCGACCAGAACTAAGGGCTTTTGAATTTGTCTAAATTATCCCTTCGTTTGATTAAGCCATGGAAGGATTGCGGCCTAAAAGGAATAGATTACTGTTCCTACTTTTAGTGATTTATCACGTCTAAAATATAATTGGGGAAAATAAAAAACCGCTTTAACTAATCAGAACTAACCATGACCGACCAGAACTAACGGCTTTTAATTTGTCTAAATTATCCCTACATAGAAGTTATTATTTTTTTTTTATAATTTTTAATATGGTATTTATTTAATTGGTTATTTGGCTTGTCACAATGGTCGGTGTACGAAACGAGAAGCCTAAAATGAATTTAATACGAAAATAGCCAAATTGTAAATTTTTTCAAGTAAAGGAAAACTGATCTTAATTAAAACAAAAGAGATTCAACTAAAATAAATATTTTCTTAATGAAATACCTTACCAGTAAAATGAAAATAATTAACCTTATATAAAAATAATGAATTTAAATTATAAAATAGAAAAAACTATGAAAAACACCTAAAATACCAAAATACAATAAGTCATTATTCTGTAGATCAAGTGTTTATTGCTACTTTTAAAACTTATTGGTAAAAGTAAAACAAATCAAATACTAATTTTTCGCCGGCGGCGTGGACTACACGATTTTTTTTGTTTTGTTTTTTCCTGTTTTCGCGGAATATTGCAAATTTTTGCAGATATACACCTTCTTTTATACAAACTTTTATCCCCCCTTGCAACCCCTCAAGGGATAAAGTTCCAAAAATACTACCACTTTCTATTTTTCTAAGTAATAAGAAGCCTTATTTTAACTTAAAAAATATCATATTTTTTAACAATCTTTCATCTCCATTTTAACCCCCCAAAAGAGTTGTAATTTTAAGAATGTTAACACACATCATTTTTATTTGCAATTTATAGCCTACATACCAATTTTCATACTTTTAAGTCCAGAAATTATAAAATTTCAAACACCCCTTTAGGGGGGAGGGGAGAGGTTCCTAAAATTCTTTCGTACCTGACGTCTTCTACTCATAATCTCCCTTTGTGCCATATTTCATCTACATGGGTCAAGTTGTTTTTGAGATTTCGTGAGTAGTCGTTATGAATGAGTGAATAAGTGACCTTTCGCTCTATATATAGGTATAGATATAGGTATATATTAACATTATTAACAAAACAATTCTTATAACTTTGATGTTCACTTTAGTTGTTAGATCTTGGCAGAATACAGTTTTGTGGTTTGGCATTTTAGTATTTGTTTTTTAATTTTCTAAATAAATTAATTATATTTTTAATAAAATGTAGATACACAAAAACATTTTTATGAAAAGATATAAAAAAAGGGAGACACTTTCAAAAACGAACTTATAAATGGTATGTTTTACTAAGAGAACGTTAATGTTATATAAGGTGTCTTAAGAAAATTATTTAAATTTGAACAAAGGAGATACGACTCTTTTGTTTCAATTTATATTAGTTTATTAATTAAGTTTTATAAATAATCAGAAGCCTACTATTAATATCATAATTCTAAAATTAGTATTTTTTTGGTTAGTAATAATAATGATTTAATAAAAAAAATACCAAAAAGATGACATTAGTTCAAATTTGTACTATTTTTCCTTCATACAATCGTTATCTTCTTAATAAATGATTCATCGCTCCTGAATCACTTAAAATGATTATAACGTTCTTTGTTTAAGTATTTCAAAATGTGCAATAAGTCAATACAAAAATGCATTCCAAGATATTTTTAATCGGCAGGCTGCGCTGCAAAGTTAACAGGAAAAATGTAACCATTTGCAATACTCCAGTTAGCGATAATTTATGAATCAGTGTTAACTTAGTATACTCAAGCAGTTTTGGACATACAAATGTTATCCTTGATTTAATAATATCTGCATTTATAAAAAGTATTTGTCATTTTAACTTTTTTACCAGATAGGAACACTTCGGCCCAGGTGATAAATATATCACGGTTTGAAAGACACGAAAAAAATCAAATTATTTTTTTCGTGTCTTTATTTTTTATTTAAGTTTGGATATAAACAATATAGATATTTTAATAATTTTTGGTACAAATATCTATAATATTTAAATCCAAATAAATATTAACATTGTTTATGTTTGAATTGAACATTTACAGATATTCTGTTGATTTTCTTTGGAATATCCATAATGTTTAAATCCAAATTAAAATAATTTTTATTGTTCTATATATTGAGTTTAGTGCTTACAAATTAATACAAACCACTGAAGTAAAAAATAAAACAAAATTTTGATTATTTTTTTGAAAATTTTCTAAACCTTGTTGTAAAGAGAATATAGCGGTTTTCACCTAAACGATTTTTATTTTCTTTGTGTGCGACTGAGATATATCTTTTACTTATTAAATTGCTTTTTAACTTTTAAAACATTTGACAGTTAAGAGATCCTTATTTAAGCTAGCAAGTGGAGTGGAGGACTGTCTGAAGCAATGCTTGGTATATTTCGCTTGCAACAGTTTTAGAAAGCAATATTTTTGAAAATTTTTTCAGTTTCAAATGGTATACATTCTCACTGTTTGTTTTATGCAATAATTATTTTTTAACACCAATTAAAAATAATAATCATTTTTGGTATATATTTGGTAATATTTTTACGTGTAATCTCTCTAAAGCTTGGATTACTATCGAAAATTTTTGCGAGTACACGAATTTTTTGACAATTTTAATTGTCTTAAAAAGGCGTGTAAGAAAAAAAATGGTTTTGAATTCAAGATTTTGGTTATGAAATCTATAAACAAACAATCAAACCAAAAACGAGCCTTTCATTGACTTAAAAATGAGGATGTAATTTTTTTTTATAAATTCGTTTTTTTGACAGAAATAAGTATTATGTGGAAAACAAATACCAGAAGAAATATCTTACATTTGCCACTTATGACGTGACTACAAACAGTTAAAACTTCTTACAGTATAATTTCGGTTCCGAACACTTTCAGAGTTCAAAAAACCTCTCTGGGTTAAGCAAACTAATCAAAATCATCTCGATTACGTAGTACCATATATGGTATCAATAATTATAAGCAAATTGGGACCTTGCAGAAGCTAAAACATGATGAATGAAATTATTAAGAAGGCATTCTGTCTAATAATGTGTTAATTATTTTGGTGTAGTGCCAAGCATCTGTATTTTTTTAAAAATACCTGTAATTGTAATAATCACATATTAATTTATTTCTAATTTTTAACATATGGATAGTGTAGCTAAATAGATACTGAGAAAATGTACAATGGCGGGGATTTAATTTTTATCAATCTTGTACGCCAACCATTAGAATGGGTCCTTTATAGTTTTATTTAATAAATTTATGTTGAATTTAGAAAAAATTAAGAAAATAAAATAATATAAATATATATTATATATATATATATATATATATATATATATATATATATATATATATATATATATATATATATATATATATATATATATATATATATATATATATATATATATATATATATATATTAATATATATATATTTATATATATTTATTAAAAATGGATTGGACGGTCTTTATGCTTTATTAAAAGTTAAACACTTTTTAGAAAATGCCTAATGGTTAATGCCTCTATTAACATGTTAGCGCCTTGAAAAAGGAAATAAATTTTCCGAAAGCTCGGGACTGCTAAAAAGTGTTTAACTTTTAATAAAGCATAAAGACCGAATCCCTAATAACCTTCCAGTTGTTTATTCAATTATTAAAAGTGATTCAATTCACCATAGTACTTGGTGAATTGAATCACTTTATTTTTTTAAGGGTACATTCGTTATGAATATCCCAGCCGATATCAATAACGATAGATTTTAAAATATTTACCAAAATGAGTTACATTAAAATCATTCTTTTTGGGATACAGATGATTGACTGCGGCAGCTAGCCGGTAATATTCTATGAACTTAAAATCCTTATATTCAACGACTGTCAAAGGTAAATAAACTAACTTAAAAGAAAAACACAATCTAGGTAGATTGACGGAGTGGTGTGTGATTTTTGACGCTCTTTTGAAGTGGCAATTCACAGCCGCCAAACTATAAGAGAAAAGATATCAAACTTGAACGTGGCTCACTAATCTGGAATACGAACGGATCCAAGATGGAAGAAGTAGTTAGAGCAGGAGTATCTCCCACCATCTTGCAAGCAAAAATCTATGAAATCGAGATCTGTGTAACCGGATGTGCCAAGGAAGATCTACAATCTTCATCCCATCGGATAGTTAGCCCGCCTTAAAGGCTTTAGCTTCATACTGCTTTGACTCAAGGCTCGCATGGGAATTCTGACAATCTCCTAACCAACAGACCATAAACAGAGTTACTCTAATATGGATGCCAGGACATAAAGGAGGGAAGGCAAAAAAATTGCCCAGTTACTAGCCAAAGTGGGACCACAGGCCGCGATTTACGGACCGGAATCTTTTTGCGGCACAACAAGAGGTGACCTATTGGAAGAACTGGAAAAGAAGCAAAAAGAGACTCACTGGTATAACGTTCCAGGCTAAATACAGGCGAAGAGATTTATCTTACAATCACCTAAGTATACCAAGAAGCTATTAAAACTCCAACTTAACAGAATAGTTACCAACTTTCTAACAGTCCTCTGAGGTATTACCTCAAAAAGATGGAAAATACTTACAATGGACGCTGTAGGTTTTGTGACAGATCAAGCAAAAACATATACTATGCGAATGCACGGAAAGGCTATTATGTCTAGAAGAAGCATTTCTGACTTCCGAAGATATATAGAAAGTTTCCCCTCAAAACATCTAAAACCTTGCAAAAAGTTTGAGAATTAAGGGGATTTACTAATGCGGGGCATCCACAAAAGATCTTTCTAGGTAGAAGTGGGAGTAAGGCTACATTGAGCCGATTGACCCAATTCACTAAAATATAATACAATACAATATAATGTGCTTGATACAACAGTATCATATTATCAAAATGATCTATTACTCGAACATGGTTAGGCAATCCTTCTTTATTAATAAACTTTTGCCAATTTTGGTAAACGAAAATTTCAAATAAATTTAATGATTTTTATTTAATTAAGGTCTATTTTTTACAATATATAACAAAATGAAAGGAAAAAACATATAAGGAGCGCTTCTTTGTGTACCGTTAGAATAGAAATCTTATAAGGGCTGGGTCGATATGAGTATTATACAAAACAAGCAATAATAGCGTGGAAAATGGGGTTTTGAAGTTTTTGATTTGCAAAGATTGAAAGTTTGATCGATATTAAAAGAAATACGGGGCTGAGCACGCCGAAGGTGAAATATTATGATAATTTTTACCGTTTAAACGATTTAATGTAATAATTAAAATAACTCCCAATAAAAAACTAATATTTGAAATACCGAGTTACGGTATTTAAAAAATGCCTATGCGACAACTCGGGTTTCCGAAAAATACCATTTTTAAAATTTTCTTTGGAAAAAAGGACTAACTTACTAAAGTAAAAAAATTGTGCCGAAACCTTAGGTCTGGAAAACCTGTTTCTAAATGGTAAAGAATTTTTTTTCAAACAAAAATATTTTTATGGAAGAAAATTGGTCAAATTTTTGTTTTTATTCAAATGGCTCAAAATTTTACACATAGCCATGGAATTAAATTCTGAACAACTTATCCTTATAAATTTTTTCGATATTTTGACAAATAAGGGGACTTTCGGTCAACCGAAATAACAAAATTCAAATTTACTGCCAAATAACAAATGAGAATCGGGATCCGTCAATTGTTTCTGAGGTTTTAAGAGATGCAGAGTTGATCTACGAAAACGATTTTTTTTTACACGCCATAATAAAAACTTTTTCCATATGTCGCATACTTTCTGGTGGTCACTGATATATTTAAATATTATTTTTTTATTATTTTATATTATATATATAATATATATATATATATATATATATATATATATATATATATATATATATATATATATATATATATATATATATATATATAAAATATATATATAATATATATATATATATATATATATATATATATATATATATATATATAATATATATATATATATATATATTATATTTTTTTTTTCGATAAGGTTTCTCCTGAGACGACATTGAACTTAATAATTTTAATTCAAATAGGTCTAAATTATTTAGGCTTCATAAGCCATAGTGGGCTGTCATTCAACGATAGATACAAAAGAAACATATACCCATATTTTTATTCCAGAGTTTTAACTTATTGTGTACCGCTTTCTTATTATAAATGTCCGCTTCCCTTAATTAAATTTAATAGATTTCCACAAAGATGTTAACGCGAAAAAAGTTATCCGTTCTGTATATTTTCAAAAACTATGTAGCTTTTTTATATTATTGCTTTACAATTGTATACCATGTTTGAGACTGTTTTCCCCTTCTCCCCAGAGAACCTGCAGGTTGTGAGCCCATTGTCCATTTTCTGTAAGTGTTTTCCTAATTGACAGTGACCTGTCAGTAGTTTTACCACCCACCTGAGTGCGCTCTAGAACAAAGCATTTTAGCATTTAGTTGCTTATTATGGTCGTTTAGCCTGGCCTTTATATGCCTTTGACCAGGTATCGCATGCCAACGATCTAGGTGTTGTTTTTGGGACCATCTTGATGTGTTCGTCACCTGTGTTGATAGTCCAAAGACTGGCTTTGAGCTATTGAAACTTTGGCTGGTTCACGTGATTTATCATCGACTCCTATTTCCGAGTGTCCAGGAATCCAGAGGAGTTCTATTTCCCCGAAAACATCAGCACCACCTTCATTATCTGTCTCTGATTTATCGGCAAACTAAAAAAAGGACCCTGGAAAGTAATGGAAGTATTTTTTTCCTTCTATGTCAGAATCTCAGTTAATTTTACAGGGTTTATCAAAGGGATTGATCGCGATCATGTGATTTAATTTCATTTTCAAGAGTCACTCTTATATAATTAAACGAGGGAGTGACCGTACACAAATTTCCTAAGTAATTATTTACAATTATCTACTTACATTAGATATTTCACTTAAATTATTGGCCAAATAAACTACTTATTTTCCTTTATGGTAGCCAATTAAATCTTTCAAATATAATAAAAAGAAACAAAAACGACATTTGTCGTTTCCATGTAATAAAATTTAATTCGTTCGTTAATTACTGATTTATTTTTAGATAGCTTTACACAGATGCAAAATGAGAGGTTTTTGCATTTACATGTGTTTTTTAGCTTTTTACTTATCGCGACTGTATAATCACATTGCTTTATGTGTAATTACTTTCAACCTACGCGCATTTTCAATTGACGCTTTATTGACCAGATTTAGTAATCTGCGACTTTTTGCGGTAGGTTTATTAATTAGCAGAAACGAATGGTTGTTGGTAAACTAGTAAAAACGAACTGTAAACTATACCTTTATATTATACGATATTAACAGCCATTTTTACTTGGTTACTATCACCTGGCGTTAAATTTTATTATAGTTTGACTTTAGCGAAGCTGTAAATTGAAAACTACGGTTTAAGTTTAATAACTTTGCTGATGACAGTATTCTATTTGTTTATTTTTTAAAAGGTATTTACCTATGATCTGGAGCCTTTTTACATATACGAAAATTATTCCGAAAATTTATATAATAATTATTTTATGTAAAAAAATATTAAAATATGAAACATGTTCGGTATTTTTATTGCAAAAATATTAAAATATAAAAAATATAAACTAACCACAACTAATAATAATTAAGAAAAAATAAAAAAAGCTCTTTTAAGAGGAAGACATTTTCAATAAAAAAAGTCCTAACTCCCGGAGTTCTATCTCTATTATTTATAATTTTAATTGAACACTGAAAATATGGCTTCGGGCGACCGCTACGACATCGGAATTCACGCGCCTCCTCTAAAGCGAGTACGCCACAGAAAATATATTTTTTAGGTATTAAATATTAATTAAAAAATTTGAAAACATTATGGAGTATTCTGTACACTTGAATAAATAAATTCATGTTGGAAACAAGTTTTAAAGTAAATTTTTTAACATTAATTGTTAATAAACAAACTTTTTCCGACCTCCGCCGACAATAAAAAATCTTTATATTGCTCTATAAATTTTTTGCTTCTTAGAGCTCCATATATATATATATATATATATATATATATATATATATATATATATATATATATATTAAATTCTTGAGCCTTATTATAAATAATAACAACAAGGTAGAGTTTCTTTGGGCATAGAGGCTCGTTAATGAAATGAAAAGAAAAATTAATTATCCTGGTAGGTATGACTGCTAGGCTTAGTTGTTTTAAAATTACGAGGTCTCTATCTATCTATCTATTGTAGCATGGTGAGTTCCCTCGCTGGGGCCCTGAGCACTGAGGCCTAAGCCCATTATGCTCTACACCAACCCTTAAGCATACACAGGTTCCGTCACCCTGTACTGTCCCTTACGTATGCATTCCTTTTACACTGATATGGTGCTGTCGTTTTGCTTACTAGAGCCCCAATTTCCTCCCTAGTGATGCGAGTCCCGTTAGTGGTAGGAATCTTATGTCATTTAGGTCCAGCCATGCCGTACCTAGACCTTTTCCCCCTGATGTGCCCTAGTGCTGGGCAATCTCTATGTACATGTATGGCGTCCTCTCTTCCCTCTCCACACCATCTACATGTACTTGTCTCGCTTTTTCCTATCTTGTTGAGATAGTGTCTGTTTCTACAATGCCCTGTCAGTATGCCTGTCAGGTTTCTCATTTGCACCCTATTGAAGTCCTTTATGTTCATCGGTAGGTCCTTCCATAGTTCTTCCCCAATAATAGCCTTTGATTGTCTGGCTTTTGTCTTTTTCCAGTTCTCATTGAACCGTTTCTCTATCCATGTTGCTATCTCTGTCATATCCGTGTTGTAAGAGATTCCCACGGTATATTCAGGTCCATTGTCCTCAGCTCCCAAATTGGCGAGTTTGTCAGCCATTTCATTCCCTGGGATCCCTTTGTGTCCAGGGACCCATTGCAGGGTTACTCTGGCGGTTTTCGTTAGTTCATTAATTGCTTCCCGACATCTATTTGTAAGTTCTGATCTGTCAGTACATATAGTTATTTTTCCCCTGTATCTTCTATTAAGGCAGTATTCTATGGCTTTGGCTATTGCCATAATTTCCGCCTGAAATACGGTTGCATATTTTCCCATTGTTCCATAGAACTTGTAGTTCGTCCTTTCTACATAGAAACCGAAGCCTGTGCGGCCTCCTTTCCTCGAGCCATCTGTGTAGATAACTGTTCCTTCGCTTGGTGTCCCACAGCGTTTGTGAGCCCAGTCATCTGCCGATGCCATGTCCACCTTGTGCATGAGGTCTAAGTGGATTACTGGAGGGATGCTATCCTGCTTCATCGAAAGAGCCACAGTTCTCACTTGGACGAGGTCTCTAAGTAAATGGACAACCCCGGGTCCAGCCAATCCAATTACACGTGTTTCACCCTTGCGCATGTGTGCATGTGTGCGTACACCCAATGTAGGCCCTAGACACCCTTGACTGCGAGCAGTTACCTTAAGAATGGATATTTAAGTTTCTTCTTTATGCCCAAAGAAACTCTACCTTTTTGTTATTATTTATTACAAGGCTCAAGAAGTTTAATTTTATTTATTATATTGCAGTTTGGGTGAAAATACTGCGTTTCTCCCCTTTTTTTTAAATGACGTTTTCAGTCGTGCTGCACGTCACCTACTTGGAATTGGCAAAAGAGCTCATTTGAAATTAACATATCCGTAAACTAATGGAAAGCCATTTTTAATTAAGTGTGTTGTTGTAAGCAACTTCTGAAAGTTTTTGCGTAATACACCTTCATGGCGCACATTAACATCTTAACCTGTCGATACTAAGATTGGTTGGTTTGGAATTACTTGACGAGATGGCGCTAGTTGCTTCTAACGTTCAGCTGTATAAGATTACAGTTAAGGTAACTGCTTCGCAGTCATACCTACCAGGATAATTAATTTTTCTTTACATTTCATTAAGATATGCCTCACTTTTATATATATAAATATCTACTTTGTTATTGTATCAGTCTATATATATATATATATATATATATATATATATATATATATATATATACATATATAAATTTTCAACATTTTCAGGTAATGTTATGCTAATCCAATGACAGCTGTTTTAAAAATTAGAGTGTGTCTTAGCGAAATTTATTTTAAGTAATAAACACTAATTTATGTATTATTACCTAAAATCCTGAAAATTGTATAGGTAAAACGGCTATCAGGCAAAAAACTCAGATCTATTAGTATAATGTACAGGATATTTTAGTTTTTTGGACCACTGGTTCAAACCAGTGACCAGTAAATTTAAGTTTAATTTACACTTATTACTTACATTGTAAATTTTTTACATTTTAACTAAAAAAGAGGGTAAAAAGGACCTTAAAACGGAGTAAGAAAAATCCATTAAGAAAAGTTTTTCGAGTCATCCAAAAACTCAAGGAAAGTGACCAAAGTTTTGGGGAGTAGCATCAGGAATTTGTGACTAAATTGGCCAATGTTTTTTATAGCAGGGGTGGCAAAATAAATAGCTTTACTATAATTAATTTCTTTTAAAAGTTTGTAAAGATTAAAAAAGTAAATAAAGTCAATTAACAAAAGTTCTTAAATTGGTTTAGGGTTTATAATTAAGTAAAGTTAACAAAATCGCTAGGGACTAAAAGGGGTAAAATTTTATTTTAAAAATTTAGCTACTGTGTAAGTTAAGAAGTTAATATGCTTCTATGAAAGATTATTCAATACGAATTAATGTAAAGAGTAATGTAATAAAAAAAAAGAGTGTAAGTGTGTCTCTACAACTAACCCAATATTTTTTCCCTTTTGATATTTCTCCTGCAAGTGTAATGATATTCATAAAATGTATTAAATAAAAGCTTTTAAAAGTGTATCTAGAGTTTTCAAAGTCTTTTTATGTATTTTTTTGCTAGAATTTTCCTACCTACGCACGCGCACTTTAGATTTAAAAAAATACTGTTGTGTCTTTTTATGCAAGAAAAATAGGACAGGCGCTATTTTTTACAGCTTCCTGGCTATTTTAGTAAATAATTTAGTGATTTTTAAGGCACAAAAATTTTAAAAAATTTACCAGTATATAATTATCTTAAACTAAAAAGTCCTAAGCGATGGTGATTACAAATAATAACTGAAAAATGCATTTGTGCATTTATCGTATTCTAAGAAATTTTTAAAATAATTAAATAAGTTGTTAATCCCAGAAAGTTGCTAAACTTTATTGTCAAAGCAAATGGCAAAATAAATTTTAAATAAAACTGCAAGCAGAAGAATTGCAGTAAGTGAAATTTTATGCAAGAAAATTTTTAAACAGTAAAAGCACTTTTACCTTTTTTAATTTTGATTTTTACATATTTTATGACAGGGCCTATACAAAGGTACTTTAACAAAAATTAAACAAAAAGTGGGGCAATAAGGAAGTTTGTTGCACTCAAAAACCGTTCTAAAAAATCTGCGAAATTAGTAGTTGTTAGTGCAAAACGTTTAATGGGTGACCATAACTTAAACCGTATGTGTGTGTGTGCGCATGTGTGCATGTGTGCGTGTGTGCGTGTGTGCGTGTGTGGTGTGTTGGGGGTGTGCGTGTGTTCGTGTGTGCGTGTGTGCGTGTGTGCGTGAGTGCCTGTGTCCGTGTGTGCATGTGTGCGTGTGATGTGCGTGTGCGTGTGTTTCGGATTCCACATTAAATTGTAGATTCGCCTGAAAGACATTTTTTTAGTCGTTAATGGAGGTAGTTTAGAGGTAGTAAATATTTTTCTTTCTTTCATCAGAAACATTAAAAAATATCATTTAAAGTCCTTTTTTCGATTTTATTAGCCTTTTTAAAAGATTTTCCCTGATCAAACTTGTTTTATTTTCTGTTCTTATCGCATTTTTTTCAGGTGATCAAATTACTTTGAGGTTAAAAAACCTGACACATTACGTCATCAGAAGAAATCATTTAAGTCAAATGTCACTTATTTTTTAGTTAGGTACGTAAAATATTTTAATTTTTTTTTAAAGACTGTGCAGTCCATTGAAAGAAATTGTGCCTGTATATTTTTCTGGGCTTAACAGGTCTAAATACTTATAGCGATATAAAAAGCATTTTTTAAAATTTTATTAACAATTTAAATTTATTGAAACTTATTTTTCTGTTGAAATGGAATAAATGTAGGTAATAAAACTATGAAAAAATGCAGATTAAATAAACTATTCCTTAATTAAAAGAAGACATTATTACAATTTAAACGTTTCTCCTAACATACATTGAAACTATTGCCAGACAGCAGCTTCCTCCCCATTAAAATCCAACTTTCCACATCAACATTTCCACTAATTTCCACTAGATTCGCCACTAATATTCAAAACAATTTTGTTTCCATTAGAGCAAGACCTTTAACTTATCTCTGTGCTTTGTAACTCGCAAACTACCCTGTGTTAACCGCCCAAATCACTATTTTGGCTTATCTTTATGTCTGGCCTTAGACTCGCTCCGCTTTAAAGTAGCTTAGCATCAAGCATTCGCTCTAAAGCATTGTTCTTTATTCTGACGGCAGAAATTAGCAGGTTTTTTAATAATTCGTAATATGTAACACTAGTAACAGCTTATTCGGTGCCTTATTTTATTAGTATTATAAAATATCTTGCATGTCACAAACAAAAATAGACAGCAGAACTTTTCCTGTTAGGGCAAAAACATGTTTTTGAAGTTCTAAAGTCAAATTTTTTACAAATATGTTAAACATATTAATATAAGTAGCTTAACTCGATGGAAAAATATTAGTTATGATAGTTTTAAATTTTGAGCTGGTTACCATACTTTAACCACTGCGGAAGAAACAAATAAATATAAATTTTGTTTTTGTTGCTCTTTTCTTCGTGTGTCGCTTCAGAAAGAGGTTCTCCTTCTGCCGTCCAATCAGTTAAGACAAGTGGGCAAACCTTATTAACGGTACCACAATAGGTTTTGTGGAGAGGGGGATGATACAGCCTCACACATAAATACAACTGCAATTCACCGACAAACGAAATACATCGAAAATATACAGAGCAAAATACCTCTTCCGCAAGAACATCTTGGTAGAAATCTACTAGACCTGACAAATAGACCGTCAGCCCATCAAAGAAATAAAGTACCAATTGTACCTTATATGCCCTTTTAAATACTGAACATTGACTATACGCTGCAGGGGCGAGACGTGACATTTTGTCATGTCATCGGCGAAACTACAGATGACCGGACGCCTCGCCACTGATACGTTGATCATTTAATATGTTTAACAGGCTGACTGAGGTTAGTTTTGTTAAAAAAAAAGTATTTTTCGAATAATCGTACTTAGTATGCTAACTTAAAGTTTTCAAAAGGTTATGAATCGGATATATAATATATCGATTAGATGACATACTGAGTATATTTGTTTTAATATAGCTATTTCATAGGTATATTTTCTAGTCAATAAACAGCAGTCAACCTGTAATACCTAAGAGGGCATTATAATTGTTCCTTTTTTTCTTCGATAGGCTAGCGAAACCTAACAAGCTGCAAAGTAAATATGGGTACGCGACCACCCCGCTTAAACCAACCAACCAATCAATTAGCTATGGAAGTTCTAAATTCTGAACTGGATTCTACATTTCAACCACTGCTGAAGTACCAACTACAAATCTTGGTTTTGTTGGTCGTTTTTTTTCTAAAAAAAAAATAATAACAGAACTTTGCTAGGGGAATATTAAACTGACATTGTGTAAATAGTATAATTTAATTTTCTCATCTGTTATTATGTCATAAGCAATGCCTTCGAGGTACAAAAAAAAATATCTTTGTCGTTTTGTTCAAAGACTGTTTCGTATGTCACATTTTAAGGTTCCCTATAATTTTCTGTGACTCCCAATCCTGAGGTTTTATACCCACAAATATTACGATTATATATTACAATTCCATGTTGTAATCGTTCGTGCTTGACTCTATACAACCATACCAAGAAAATAAACCCTATTTAGCTTATCTTTATGTTTATCTGATGTTCCCAAGTTGTCCTGCTTGTGGCAGGATTCCGCGTAGCTGGCAGGACGATATCTGCTGCTTTTAACGGGAAATTCTGACTAGCAGGAAAGAGTTTATTATTTGTTGATGCCTTCGCTAAGTTAGATAATGGGTTGTACGAAATGTGATACATAGTTTTCAGTCTTTAGGTCGTATTATATTTTTTTAGTTCATTTTTAAAGATACAATACAGATGCCGTCCAATTCGGCCCCAAAAAGGGACATTATAAAATTAATGTCCTTTGAAAAATGCCGAATTTTCCGTTGTGCCATAAAACATTTTGGACTTAGGATAAGTTAGATTATTGGTTGCAGTACATTGTAGTTAATATCTATGCAGATAATGGTAGTTTCATTTACCATTCTTACAAGTATGTTTGTTTGTGTGTTTTATTTTGTTTTTTTGTTAACAGTAGCGGCTCGTGCCAAATCCCTCAGGAGGTTAACAATTTATCCTAACATTTTAAGTAAAATAAATGTATAAATTAAAAATTAACCTTTATTTTATTTTTACAAATTCATACTATAATATAACTAAATTTTTACTTTCCAAAATTTTACCTTCCTATATTCTTGCGACAGTAGATAATGATTTCAGCAATTGTTTTGTAAAACGGTTGGGGTAATGCAGCATGGGTACTAGGTACAATCCAGGACGATCTAGGACTTGATAAAGCTTTTAATTTTCAAATATAGATTAAATTATTAAGTAAATTCTAGATTATTGTGATTTGTTATTTATGACATTATATATTTTCGATAATTTAATAAAATGTTTTTTTATTATTATAAAAAAATTAATGATTAATTGGTTTAGTCTCTGGTACAAGTCTCAATAAAGTTGTGTGTATGGTTTTGTGTTTTTTGTAGGGTGGGGGGGACCTGCTCATAAGCCTTTATATCGGAGCCGCCACTGCTTGCAGATAATGAAGCGTTAGATACACTTTATTCAGTTCCTCATAATATTATAAAACATAATTCGTAACTAATTTAATAGGTCAATTAAATATATTATTGAGCCGAGATGGGCGGTTTAAAAGCAGATCAGATATAGGTTTGAACTGAGATGGGCGAAATTTATGCTCCATGCCTGATTCATCGGGCCGAGATGGGCAATGGCCATATGGATGTACCACTATAAATTTATAAATTATGATATATTATATATGTTTACGTAAAACTTAGGAGATACTTGAACCGTAGCCTAGACATTGATTTTATACCCAGATTAAAGTAATTTCTTTTAACCGAAAATACCCTTTCTAACAGCCAATTCTGCACCAGACTGTCACAAATGAACTTTTTTTTATTATTCATGATCCGAAATCCCAGTGCGTTTTAAGTACATTTAAAATACGAATCGGTCCATTTTCTAATTACTGGCAAACAGTTTTTAAGTGGCCTGTTCAGAAAGCCATAAAGAGTGGCAAATGGACTCTAATAAGGTTTAAATTGTTTGCGTTAGAAGAAAAATGGCCGATAAATCAGTAGCGCACGTTATTTATCATTAAACGTATTGGTTTAAAGACCTGAATTACATTATAAATAGGTAAGTTTTTATAAATTGCTTCCCTCTTTTAAATGTCATCGCACGCCACTGTATGGAATCTCTTATAATTAATTACGCAGAAGAAGTTGTTCTATTTAAATGTCTTGAAGGGTGCAAAATTTTATTAAATGCAGTATGGATCTACGAAATCACCTTCATCCTAAGCAAAAATTCCAAAAGTTTTAACTCGCGCAAGTTACAATTCCAGATTTTGTAGGTAAGTATTCCTGATTTTACTAGCCAGAACTAGAGATTGCAAACCGAGCCCGGCCAGGCCCGGTGCCGTTTTAGGCACCCACCGGGCCCGGCCATTCTTACCGGGCCCAGTCACCGGACCCGGTAAGTAAACTATCAATACAATTTAATTTTTAAGATCATTCCTTTAATACTGAAAAATAATTGTTTTGCCTTATGCAAGTAAGAATATACCTACTTTTAGTTTTGTTATATTACACTCATGAAGCCTACGTAACGTAACGAATTTTCCAATTTTACGTTACATTTTGTTAGTTAAGACTATAAAAGTTTGGTTGTTTACAGTTCTAGTTTACTTTTACTCAATTAGTCATAGAAACACTCACCAGTCTTAAAAGCCAAAGTTTTAGAAAAAACATAATACTTTACTTTAAGCAAATAAGAATTTGTTTTGTTTATACCAAAGCTACCAAAGTTTATCCATCTATCTAATATAAGTTGTTATGACACGTTTAGTACTTTAAGCTGCGTTATTAGTTTCCTATTTTAATACTGTGTTTTTAAAGAGACACTATAAGGAGTAAAGACCTAACCTGCTTGTTTAAACTTATAAAAATAATTAATTACTTATACTAATTTTACTTTTCCGTTCATAAGTAAAAGTAATCAATTCTGTATTAAGTGTAATTTTGAGACTTGAGTGAGACCGATTATTGTGATAATTATTATAATAAGCCAGTTTGAAATAAATATTAACCTTAAATATAGAAAATTTTCATAAAATTCTTTTAAGGTTTCATCGCTAACACACAACCCGGCCGGGTTGGCGACGAATGCAACAGTACTTAGCCCAGATTTTCGGAAATAATGTAATACCACCAAGGATTATTTATTAGATATTTAGGTTATAAGTCCGAAAAATGAACTTTTACAGTATGAGTAAGATGTTTACGGACAAAGTGACGAAGGAATTTCGAAACGAATACTGTACAGGTTTTTCGGACGAATAATAAACAATATTTTATTTCATGCTGTACTGTAAAAATACATGTTTTGAATAACGTATTTTTAACTAGCTTCGTATATCTACAAAATAATTAATTGTCTGCTTTGAAAACGAATGTTGAGATTTTTGTCAACAGGTGGAAACATTGTCAGTACTGACATAACATTAAATTTAACAAAATGATTGCGTTGATATATCCAGGAATTGCAACTGTCCTGTTTTTATATAAGTCAGTTGAAAATTACTGTTAATTTACAATCATTTTTGGTAAAGTTGACGAAATGTGGAAAGCTAATGGAAATCTGATTCCTGATAAAATTTGCAAAAATCGTATGAGGCTACAAGGCAGCTAGTACCAAAAAATTAGGCAGAACGGTATAAGAAAGAATTATCGACCTTTTCTCAAGGGAAAAAAAAGAACTGAAAGTCCTGGGAGAACGCAACAGAGTAACTCTCTTGTGGGTACCAGGACATTCGGGGATAGAAGGCAACTAAAAAGTGGATGAGCTAGCAAGACAGGGATCATCCACACCATACTTTGGGCCAAACCTGCCCTTGGAGTGACCAAAATCACAGCACGAGGGCAAACCAGGGAATGGATCCGAAATAAACACGAAGAATACTGGGGAAACCTCAGTAGAATTAGATATGGAAAAAGCTTCATAAGAGGCCCATCCAAAAGAACGAAGAAAGAACTACTCAGACAAAGTAGGAAAAGACTTCGCATAACAGTAGGGTTGCTAACAGGTCATGATAACCCAAGAGGACACCTACAAAAGATAGGCTCATACAATGGGGACGACGAGGGGGAAGAAACAGCCTACCATATTCTGTGCGAATGTAAAGCATTGAATCACAAAAGACAGGCATTATTTGGGCAACTGGAAATGAGCCCACAGGAATATATCAACCAACCAGTCTCGGGGTTATACAGACTTTTAGAAGGAACAAGATTAATGGGAGGATTGATATAAAAGATAATGGGAGATTAGGTACAAAAGCCCATGAGGCTGCGCTGCCTCCGGTAGTTAATCAAGACGGCTCCCAGGGAAGAAGAAGATGGGAAATGTAAGAATAAAGTAGATTTCGTAAAAAAGACGTAATAATGGATTATCTTTATGACTTGTAAGTAAATATGCACGAATTTGTATGAAAATTTAGTAGTTGTCAGCTTTTGACTTATAATGTTTTTGAAGTCAAAGAAATTTTCCAGACTAGTCCTGTTTTTTTTTACCGGACTCAATACTGTAAAAGTTTATTTATCGCCGTAAAACAAAGTATCTAAAAGTGCCTTTTACAGTACAGTATGAAATAAAATAAATACTACTACTGTTTGAAAATATTTGCCCTACATAGAGGAAAAAAGGTTACTTTACATTTAAAAAACTTTCCTAAAAAGGCATTTTTTGACACACAGGTAGGTTAAACTTACTTTTAGTTAAATTATTTCAAATATCCTTTAAAAAAATGTACGTTTCTTCCTAAGGCAATCCCTTAAAGGTTAACATTACCAGTGACCTTTTCAGTACCAATTCAATCAACAACAATATTATTTCCTTTATTAACTGCAAATTGAAAAATACAAATTCTCCCACGGCTTTATAAAAAGCAATAAGCAATATCATTACGTTACGTGATGTTGTAACTTGGAAACTTTTATTTGAGCTTTTAGGATGCACTTTTTAAAGGTAGGAGTGCGTGTTCCGACGGAACAAAATTTGCAGCAAAGTTTACAGTATTTGAGCGATATATTTATGTGTGGATAATGTTTGATAAAATTTAATAGGTTTTACAAACGTTTAAGTGAATGGAAATTTAAAAAAAACTTTGGTTTTATAAAAAACATAGTCGTAACGTTAAATATACTGATTCGACCCTGATAGAAATGTTGATCATTTGCAAGTTATTTTTATATTAAAATGATCTATATTAAATACTGACATGTTTTTTCTTAAATTAGGTCTTACTTACTTATACTTTACTGATTTTCGCGAGGGTTTTTCGAGTTGCGTGAAAAGGTTGGTTGTCTTAATGTAAAATGTTTTTTTTTCTGCCAACAAGATCTTCTCTTGCGAAGTTTTACATTCAGCTGCTTTAGAGGGTTACAATAGTAACGGAAATTTATTGTTTTACCAGCTTGGAAGTATTCTACAAACAAAATTTCTTTTGCATCCCAAAAAATTGACGTCAGCACGTTCTTGGCCAATTTTTAAACCCTAGCTAGCTTCGGAGCTAAAGTACTTGGTTTACACCACTGTTTAGCCCAAAGTATTTAGGATCATGGAGGTAAACCCAAATCGTATCCATAGTGATGGTCCCGAGGTATAGTGACTTAGTGTGCCCAGCCTTATTGATCTGTATAAACTGGCAGATCACCTAAAACAGAAAAAAGAAAAAACATCCCCAAAACCCAAAAAAATCAAACATTTATCCACGTTTTGTTGATGGTGATGAAATCACGCCCAAAATCGTTTAAATATCCAATTTGCTCAAAACTTTTTGAGAAAATCGCATTCAAATATGTTTTGGTTATTGTTAGCTAATGCGTCACTCTTTTTGGAATCCAAAACTTTAGTCAAAATATTGCCTAAACCATCTAATAAAATTCCTGGGGTTTTACTGAATCTTTCTTGGTCGATCGATGATCTTCCAAAACCCATCCTGTATTGTTGCAACGATTTTTGGTGTAATTTACTTTTTGGAGGTCATTCACGTGGATCATCTTCAAGACTTTAATTTTATGGGAAAAAATACTCAAGATGGTTTTTTCTTATTCTGTTCAGTATCCGTTGGTAAAACATATTCTTTATTTTTTATTAAATTAAAAAATAATTTTAATATTTTTTTCTTTCCTAAAATAATAAACTGTGCAGAACTATCTCTTACGCCTCGCCATTTGTCCATTTACAGAGTCTAAAATTTTAGAGGCGCGCATTTAGTAATTTAATTAGTAAATTAATAATAATAATAGCTATATTGTGACACGCACAATTTATTTAGGATTATTTTAGAGAACTACTAAAATAATATTTAAGATATTCGGGAATTTCATAAAATGAATTCCAAATGTTACCCGGTAAGTCACCCTGATTTACTTGTTTCAAACGACAAAAACTTCGGCCATCCAATTCAGTATGGAATTTGAAATTCTCATTTAGTTGCGGTCCCTCACTTTTAAGCCAAAATAACTTCTCGGTTCTTCCCTATAATTATACCGGGAATAGCTGGAATTCCTTGAAACAGAAGTGATTGCTCTCTACACAGAACTTAACGCATGAAAGTCAGCCCTTCGCTGTTTTACTGCGAATGCCCAGACGGGGGTGGTATTTACAGGAGAGTTCAGGGGTGTAGCTGCTTAAAAACAGGGTAATCTGATAAACCATATATATTGGGTGCCTTAAAAGTAAGGTACAAGTCGTATTTTAGAAATTTTATTGGCCTTAAATAAAACGAAAATTTTAAAACTAAACTTTCAAAAAAAGAAAGTAGGGCTTGAACTGCTGTCGAAAAGTAGATTTCACTAGCAAATTGCTTATATGAAGTAGCGGTATAGTAAAATTGGACTCCCAAACATGTTGGCGGACTGCTATTGGAATTCAATATAAGATCAATCACGGTTCGTTCGCGGTCCGACCTCGGTCTGGTAAAATATTATTAAATTAAAAACAATGTGTGCATTCATACTATTCGCAGCAGTCCTGAAGAAATTTGTATCGATAGTATGAATGCTCTTTTGTTCCCAGTTCAGTCAGCTACTACCCGTTGAAGCGACAATTGCATCAAATGTAATTAATGTACATTTAAAAGATTTGATAAAATTTCTATTAAATAATTGAAAAAATTGATTATTTACCTTAAATATATAATGCTTTTTTTTGCAGAGCAATTGCTTAACGAAATTGGTTTTTAATTTTTGGTGCGATTTTCTTTAAAATCATTTCAATCGTACCCCCATCTATTTAAAAGTATTGTAAAAATTTTTCATTCACATTAATTAAATGAGGATAGAGAGTGTAACATGTTTTTTTCTTGCGTTGATAATATTATCTTCTTCATCGAGAATAAAACATATAACAGCTTATTCTTCAATCGAAAATTTCAATGACATTTTTCGGCCGTGAATATTACAAGCAATTAAATACTTAAACAATTATTTTTTAATAATTATGAGCCAAATACATCCGACGTTGATTATTGACGGTTCAAGACTAAATCGTAAACTGAGTCAGATTGTCTAATGTGAACATGATTAGATTTTACCAGACCGAGATTGGATCGCGAACGAACCGTGATCCGATTTTTTGAATACAAGTGAATAAAGACAAGCAACTTATTTTTTTCATTGTT
>JAHBCN010007389.1:0-43833 GCA_019359885.1 Listronotus oregonensis | reverse complement strand
ACTTCATTATAGTGCACTTTATACCCGTGCGGGCACAAACCACAATGGCCCGCGCGGGCACAAAGTGCGCTTTATGGCCCGCGCAGGCATTAAGACAAAAAAGAAAGATGTTAAAGTCAACACCTTTGCAGAAGTCAGCTTTTTAAACATAAATGCAACTTTATTTATTAAAAACCTGTCATTCGGTGTCTCATGAATACATTTTAAAACATCTATTCTAGACAAAAAACTTTGGACTTTTTCGGCTGGTATCCTTTTTACCCTTGCTTTAAATATTTAATTAACTTATGGTAATTAGCGATATTGATATTCTTCTTTACCATTGAATATTTGGACCATAAGGAACTCGGGGAAAAGGTTACAGCGAGATCAACGAAGTATCTAAGCAGGACAGTTTCATTAATAAGTTGCCATTCAGTATAGTAAGTTGCCTTATACTCTATCGTAGACATCTCTTGATTTCTTCGGTAGTAAGTTTTGTGATGCTTTTTCAGCCATTTTTGCAATTTCGTACAGAAATAATTTCCGCATTTCACCTTTAAGTATACAGCTAAATTTGTTAGCAACGATTACAAGCCAATTATCATAAAAAGAAAATGTTGTTAAAATCAAATTTAGGTTTTTGTATTTTTAAAAATATTTACTGGTATGATATAAGAGTTTGTATATACACCGCGGGTATTAATGGATGTGTATTGTATTTATAAGATGGTACGGTACTTAGTACAAACAAATACTGATGTAATATTTAACAATACATGTGTGAGTATAGCTCATTATACCATATTCACAAACGGATTTGAACCATGAACCCACAAAAGAAATAAAAAGGATGACACAAAAGGAAATAATAAAAGTGAGGGTGTATCTCGAGGTCTCGGCAGGAAGTGACGTCTTGTATACTTAGGTGCACACGTGCTCGTTTGGCGGCCCATTACGAACCTGCCATCTACCGCTAAGTTCAGCCCACTGTTATTGTTGTAATGACAATCTGATAATGGCGCTTTTAGGTTTTGTTTTAAGGTCTAATTAGGAATAGATTTCTGCGTTGGCGGTTGATTTTCTCCATATAAATACGAACAGTTTAACTCGATTAAAAAATTTGTAACAGTTAGAACGCAATAATTTAATGATTAAAATGGCAGTTAATGTATAACTGGACATTTAGATCAGTTAAAACAAATGTTTACATTGTTGGTGTTAGTAAAAAAGAAATAGTTTAGATCGTGTTAGCGATTGCACTACCATGTACCATTATATAGGGTGTTACAAATTTAACAGGAGAAGTTTTAAAACGGGGTTTTTGGGAAAACCAATTTTTGGCGACACACACTGTACTCTACAGTTAATTTTTAGTATTATTTATTTGACGCTTTATTTGTGTATCCTTTTTTATAAATAGAGGACCTTAGTTAGAAATTTTCCTTTAAAATTTAAAATTTTTTAAAAAATTTTTTGTAAAAAATTGGGAAAAAAACGTTTAATTTTAACAATTAATGGGTCCATGCACTACCATTTATTTTAATATTATGGTCTAAAGTTAGCACGAATATCATCTCTCTGACAATGGAAATAATTGAATTTGTTGTAATAGATGCTTTTAAAGGCTCTCAAAACATGAAACTGTATTTTTAAGGTAATTAGTCAATTGGCTTAAAAGTTCAGTGGCTAAGCTTAATTAAGCCCATATGGTCACAAATAAAAGCTTATGTATCTAGGAGTAATAAAACCTTTACATTGCAAGTAATACATAAAATATTACAACATGCGTTTTATAACATTATAATGGAGATACATCTATAACTTACAGAATCTGTCAAAATCAACATAGGTATTTCTTTACACGGCTTCGGCGTTTTCTGGTTACCATGCGAAACAAATTTGTCCTTCGACAGACCGACAGACAAAAAAAATCAAATACTTTTTTGGATTATAGGAACGCGGACGCCCAAAATAGTAGAAAACAAAAAAAATATTATATTTTGTAAAATATATTATGAATGTATATTATATTATTCAAGGATAATAATTTAAAAAAAAAAAAACTAAAGGCCATAAAACTGTGATATAAACAGATAGACCGATAGATGACGGAATCATAAGGGCCCTATGTAATACTAAGCATAATTTTTACATTTTTCTGGTATTAAAATCTTTAAAAACTTTAAAAGTATTAGTGTTTAAAATCCTTCCCGCACCTATGTGCTATTTTAATCATTTCTTTCTATGTAGCATTAAGACTAACTCGTTAATTGTCGAATCACATGCAAAATCAACAACATAATTTGATTTATTGCAGGACAGGAATATCTGTGTCGTGCCGATTTAAAAGTTGTTACATACTTATATATGAATTGGCACACCAGAGAAAAGTGTTGTGCAGAGCTATAAACCAACATTAGGTTTGTTCCAATCCACGGTATTTGTACCACCGTGAGACGGTTTGGACACTGCAGGAATCAAAATGTCGTCTTTGTACGGCTTTATATCAGTACAAAAACGACGAAGTTAGAACGCGCAAAGAGTTCTTGCTTTACATTGGGATCGAAATAATTTTTTAAAATTTACCTTTTCTAAGCTAAAAATGTGAAATTTTATTTACAATTTTATTTTTTAATTTAATCATGTGATAGTTTGTCGAGTGTACATATGTAAACAGGACTACATACAGGGATGCGCAAAAGTCCGGAATAAAATTAATATTTTTTAACCAGTAACTTAAGAAAAAAACGCTGAAACACGTCAATAAATTTTTTAAAATTTTACATTTTTTGGCAATAAATTAAATATTTTTTTTCAACCCCCTAGCTGCAACCCTTCCCAACTTTTTTTTCAAATGCAAACCTATGTCTGTATGGGCTCATTGAAAAGCTCGTAAAAATGGAATCTGACCATACCCTTTCTTTTTTTTTTTAACTTATGTGGTTACCAGGAATGAAAAACTCTTTTAAAAACAAAAAATAAAATACCTACTTAGGATCTACGGGTGAATTAACGTTGCAAATAAACAAATAAAGTGGCATTCAGCATTTGATGTACACTGCTTAACAATTGTAAGGATCATCAGTACCTAGTTTCTAAAGTTTACAAATTTTAAGAACAGACCAACCTGGGCAGGCAGCACAACAAATTTTTTGATTATGTGTAAAATGATAACGTAATCTAGCATCAAATTCTTTGAAATTATTTTTCAGAAAAAAATTACACATAAAATTAGTTATAATCCCAAGCAAGAAATTAAAAAGAAAAAAGGTTGTTAAATTTTTTTTTGCATTGTGGCATTTCTGGGTAAAATTGAAATCTGATTATTGTGTACCTTCAAAGTGTTCTTTTAAATTTGCCAAACATCGAAGTCTTGATATTGTTGGGATGTGGGGATAGAAGGGAGTCAAAGTAAAGTGTGTATTTTATTTAATGAAAATACCCGGAAAATCATTTTCCCAGGCTACTGTAAGTAAGATCTTACACAAATTTGAAAAACATGGTACAGTGAAGGACTTGAAAGTGGCCGGCCACATGTTTTAACGAAGATCAAAATGGACATTTATCTGCAGGAAGATCCACATTTCTCAACGGTTTCATTAGCCCAAAAACAATCCTGCGTCTAGACGTAGGGTTGGGAGGTTTTGAAAACAGAAAAATACCACCCATATATAACTTGTCCAAGAGCTCTTGGAAGATGACTATTGACAGGCGTTTGCAATTTTGTGAGGAAATAATGAGGGATGAGACTTAACGCCATTAGATTTTTTTTTTGGGGATATCTGAAAGACAAGCTTTATCAAAATAGGCCGGCTAATATTGAAGATCTAAAAAACAGAATTAGAGTGGAATCACATAACATACCGGCTGAGGCCATTCGAAATTCCGTAGACGGGTTTTACTATCGCCTAGGAGCCTGAAAGTAGAGGGTGGAGGGCATTTTCAGCATCTGTTACGTTTTTACCCGTAGATAGCACTAAGTGGGTATTTCTAACTTTTTTGTTTTTAAAAGAGTTTTTTCTCATTTCCTGGTAACCACATAAGTTAAAAAAAGAAAGAGTATGGTAAGATTCCTTTTTTACAGGCTTTTCAATGAGCCCATACACGACATAGGTTTTGCATTTGAAAAAAAAAAGTTGGGTAGGGTTGCAGCTAAGGAGTTAAAAAAATTATTTTATTTTACTGCCAAAAAATACGTACAATTTAAAATCAATTTTACGTGTTTCAGCGTTTTTTCTAAGTTACTGGTTAAAAAGATATTAATTTTATTCCGGATTTGCGCATCCCTGTATTACACCAAATGCTAAAATCCTGCGAGAGTGTTAACTTTTTTGTGGTCTCTTTTTTTCCAAATTTACTAATTTAACATTTCATTTAGATCGGTTACCTTTAAATACTTAAATTTTTTACATTTTCTATCAATTTTTTTTAAACTATTTAAAAAACCTTTAAACATTAACAGTTCTATAAAAATATCCAAACTTTTTAACGGCAATTTGCTTTAATGGAGAAGCGGCTGGGTTGAAATAGGTTCTCTGAAAAGGCGCTAACCCCAAGTCTTTTGAGGGCGTAAACCCACTTCTATGTATTATTAAGTATAAGTAATATTGGTATAGTAAACAATATTAAAAGAAATATCTTTATACTGAAAAAAAAAATTTTGGCGCTTAGAAATTTACCCACTGACCAATTTTTTTCAATTTCATAAAGCTTTTATTCATTATAAAAATATACTTCTTCAACTTAATCTACATATCATACATAAATAAATATGTATCTTTGCGCCTTCCCTTTACCTTTTCAGGTTTTGGGGGGAGAAATGCCGGAGTGGACATGGGCGGGGGCGCGGAGCCCCCGGTGGTAGCCTCAGGTTGTTAATTGTGCAAGTTCGGCCAATACGGTAGTGACCAAAAAGTTTTTGTACTGTTTTATTAACCAGGGGTTTTTAAAAATTTTTTTATATAGTTTAAAAAAAATTTATTTAATATTTTTACAGGAAAAAGACCCGAAAAACCTGCTTGACGTGATACCCCCCGACCGTTGACTGGCGGAAATGCCCTCTCATTGTTGTCATTGTTGATAGAAAGAAAGTAGAGTTCATTTCAATATAGCGCCTAGCGTGCAACACATCAACTATTTCAATTGATGCGTGTAAACGTCTGCAAACTACTAAACATTCAAAAAAATATGAAGGGTAGAGGTAAAAAGTGGCCTCAAAATAGCATTAAATACCGATGCGCTAGTGTAGCGGAGGATATGGTGTGAACTTGACCGTTATATATAAAGTGAAGTTTGCTAAGGGAATTATAAAATGTTACAAGTCAGTAATCATATTTTAAATTATCTGTTGATATTAAATTTAATAAATTACACAAAAAAAAAATTTTCCCCCAAATTTGTGCGATTCCCAATTTCGGCCTGGAAAAAACTTTTGCAACTCTTCGCAATCCGAGGTCGTTATCGCACAATTGCTAGAAGGCACCGTGGTTGTCTCATTATCGCATCAGTTACTGTAGTTAAGCTCATCAGAACCACTTGTGATGGGTGGTCAGCTTTCCCACATTTCCTGATTTGTGTGTTCATTGTCGTGCCGGCCCATCGCGTCTGCATTAGTTTTAAAAACCAAGGCGCAACTGCTCCCTGTTTTCGGGCAGGCAGACCAGTCCCAGCCTATAGATATAGTGAGAAACAAACCCCAAATCTGAAACCGATTTCCTTAAATAAAGGTGAAAATTGACACCAAACTAATTTCTTTAATTTTCTTTTACTTTTTCCAATTTTGAGTTTATATTTGGTTTAATTTTTTTTTTATTTTTGGAAATTTAGCGAACACATTTGGATTTCTCATATTTTATATTTTACTTCTATTTCTTAATAAATTGACCTGCAAAATAGTACTATACCGGTAAATAAGAGCACCTACTTTAATATAATATACATTAATTAAATACCAAAGCTGAAGGTGTGCATAACGCTCAATTTAACCTAATCCATCGAACAAAGGCTTCTTAGACAACCATAAATGATTTCACATAATTATGTTACATAAATTAAAAGAAAATAAACGAACTTCTATATAAGCGTACTTCATAAGAGAAGATAATATTATGCATCTACAAATAAAGTAAGGATCAATAATCAATTTAATTGAATTGAAATCCGATTATAAGTCAGTGCTCTCTCTCTTAAGAAGTAAGTAGGTTTACTCAGAAAAACACTGTACTTGAAGTCCGGCAGTGGCGTCGATTTAAATTTATTTAAAATATTTATTCTACCACAGTGTCATTAGGACACATTTAGCATACTTGTTTGGGAGTCATTATGAATTCATAATACCACCCAAATTTCAAAAATAAAAATAAAAATAAACTTAGTCACTTCTTTTTTGTAGTTTATTATTTATTATTCAAAAATCCGTAACATTTATTTATTGTTAATTTTAATTACAAAATATGAACAATTTTACAGAACTATTTTCAGCAAATGACAATGCGCTTCTTGTACAAAAATTTTGCCAAAAATAACCCTTTATACCTAAACACCACTTCTCCCAATTATTTTTTCTGCAAAATTTATAACAGAGCTACAAGCACTTAAAATTCAAATATAAAACCTTACGTCACAAGTTACATATCACATATTTACAATGCCTGGTCAACAGAGGCCACTATGGCCAATTTTTAATTTTACATCTCGGATGAAAGCAGCGTGAATAGACTTACTATCTACATATTAAAACACTTGGGATATTCAATCAGTGGATAAATACCATTCTTGTTTATTTAAAAAGTATAATAATATAATATGTTCATTTTTGTTTGACAAAAACAGGCCAATAAAAATTGTTTTTTTTTTATCATGGGGCAGTCCACGAAGGCTGATGCCTAAGTACTAACGTATCGTGGATGTCTTAAGTGTGGTAAGAGAGAGTTTGTTCACACGGGACTTAAATATTTGGAAATTGGGAGGAAAAGGAAAAACTTCTGCTGGCAGTAGGTTCCATAGTCTTGACACTCTAGAGATGAAGCCTCTCTAACTGAACTGTAAAAGGATGCATAAAAGTTGCACTTCGTGTTGCTCTGTTGGGACCTGTCAGAGAAGAAATTATACTGGCCAATTCCTCTGAGCAGAAGCTCAACGGTGGGCAAGAAGAGGAAGCCTTTCTGTAAGCGTTGGATCATTAATAAGACGAACGGCTCATCTTTGAATGGAGTCCAGAATGCTAAGTGTTGACTTTTTTCGCGACAGCGAACATAACTGTGTTTTCGAGGCATTAAACTGAACAAGATTTTTGGCGCTCCCAATCCAGGATAAGTTTAAGGTTTTGTGAAAGAGATAATATCTGCATTGCACTGGTTTAAAAGTTGGTAACCATGGTTCCAACATAAATCTTATTGATTGGTTTAAAAGTCAGTATTCATGATAACTTACTAGGTGTTTTTCTCAAACGATAATGAACCGACTTTAGTAGTACCTAAAACCAGTTTTCTGTTAAATATATTTCTTTGGCGTTAAAAAACAATGTTTTGTCACATTCTCATCTTAGATAATTGTTAGTTCCCAATGTATGAATATCTAGAACTCTACATGAGGCAATCAACTGACTCCTTGTCAATAAATTGGGTGTGATTTTATCTTTAAATATCTTTGAAAATTTCATAATATCTTTATTGGATATGTGTTTGTGAAGTCCAAACTTTAGTGAACCATTTAATAGACAATTTTGCTTTTTCTGAACAACGATCTTTATGCTGGGCTGACATTTCGTCCAATGCTCCCCAAAAATATTAACAAACGTTTTACAAAATTTTCATAAAGGAAACCACATGTACAATGGATGGATTATACTCTTTACATTTATTTAGTTGCATACTTAATTGACATTAAACCAACTCTTAAATCCGAATAAAGAACGCGGTGGATTTTCTGCTTTTGATTTGAATTAAATACATTATTGGAGCAAAAAAGAAATATTGGAAGTCGGCAGCATTTGCGTCGTCACAAGGCGTTTTGATTTGACGTCAAATTTCCGGTCAGACGTGAACTTCAGATAGTTATTATGCCGATACTAATTTTTGTATAAAAAAAGGTATGTAGAAGATACTTCTTTTATAGGCAAAGGAAGACATTTCACGTGTTTTCGGTTCAAAATAAATTTTATACATTTTTGGATATCAAGTTTGTTTCCAAAATACTTGAACTTATGAAAGGGCTATCAATATTTAAACTGTTACCCAAAATATTACAAAAGACTCTCTTCTTATTTTCTTTGGTGTTGTAAAACTGTAACCCTCAAACTTCTTTATAGTTACTAAATCGGCTTCCCAATCTGCTAGCATCTCCGAAAACAATGTCCGGTATATTGTCAAGGATTTGAAAAACCCAGGAAGGATGCTATATTGTAAGGAATCTTGCTGAAAGTATTATTCTGTACTGACTGCTTGATGCAGTTTCTATTTCTGTGTCCTTCAACAAATCTTGTGTAATTTGCGCAACATTCCTGTTTGTAAAAAAAAACCTTGTAATATTTTCGTTTTACTGGTTAAAATAATAATATGAATACCTTGTCCTTTACCGGCTTCCAACAAAAAATTGGCAATGTCTTCTTCCGTTAAAAATCACAGATTCTTATGACTGGAATCCTTCCTATTTTCTCTTTAAAAACGCAATTTAATGAAAGTATTTACTAAAATCCGAATTTTTCTTCACTTATGATTAACGCAACATAGAATAATATACCCAAGGCGAAGCAGGCTTGCTAAATTTAAACATTTGTTAGAAATATGCCAGGAAAACGTTTTCATTGTTGCTATTTTTAATTCCTTACATTTATACTAATCTTCAAGTTTTCCATAGGTTTGTTTGTAGATCCCTCTGTAGTTTTCAGAAGGGAATCAACACCGTTTTGCGCAATGAACTAAATGAATAAAATAAATTATATTTCCTGTTATTTTTATGGGATAATATTGGTTAAATTATACTCAAAAAAGATTTTATTTGGAGATTTAGGCAGTAAAACAAATAAGTTAGTTTAATAAAGATATTTTCTAACCGCCTTACTCCTTTCCAGCGGTATGTGTTGTAAAAATTCGTGCATGTTCGTGTAACTAGCAACGACAAACTTACTTAAAGCGTAAGGCTCAACCTAAAATTATCATTACAATTAAAAAACGGATAATTTAATGTATTAAAGCTGATGTCATATGCACGTTAACATGCTGTTGGATGTCCTGTTGTTTGACCATGTTAGCCATTTAGAGAAAACTTCACTAACCTATGATATAAATCACTTATAGGCATGACCAATTATTGCAATTCAGTTTTAATCAAGTAAAATATAAATAATTTTATTTTGGTAGAAAAATGTTTTACAAAATATTATTCAAAATGACTAAAAAAAGTTATCGTTAAAATTTAAGCCCCAATTTTAATGTTAAGAGGTAAATTTTTTAAATCCGTACGCCGCTTTCGCTCAGATCTTTTTAACGATATATCTGAATAAAATAGGAAATACATAATTTTGTAGGAAATAAATTCTCTACAAAAAAAATCTGATTGAAAATTTTCGTCGGACATGCCGTTTCCTTGTAATCTTGCCTTTTGTCCCAGGCTAACCTTCAGCATATACCTACTAGAGGAATGTGGGAAAATGTAACCCTGCTCTCTTTGATCACTGGTTATTTAGGTGTTTGCCCTTTTATCTATAAACTAATTTAATTTAGCAAGAAAACAGGTATGAAAATACTTCGAATGGAAAGGAAGCACCGTCTCAGTTAAGTCAAGGAAAACAATATCTGAGATTCTTAGACAAGATTATTCTTCAGTACTGGACAATCCGTAATAAAAACCCGTAAAGTATTTGCAGATCTGAGATGTCACTTTTGTTTTACCTTAAGAAAAGCATATAAGAATAGGGTTTCCACCCTTACACATATTGGTGAGGCGTGCAAATGAAACTTTGATTTAAAAATGAACTTCTTCTAACCAAAGAAGAAAATCATTAGATTTGAGGACATATCGGAAGGTATCTTTGGTGTAAACTTAGCCATCGTTTCTCGGTGCAATCCCCAATAAGGTGTAGGCGGCAGAAAAGAAACAGGTTGAACCGAAGCCATATGTGTCTGCAGTCTGCACAATTAATACGAAACACAGAAAAAAATACGAGGTACATGTTTTATTCATAAAATGACTCATTTAGACGACCTACGTCAAAGAATATCCATCCATCTAGTGTTTTGGTTCGCTAATGAAGTGATGAGATTATACAGGGCGTACTAGATTTATTTTATGTGAACCAATATATTGAATAATTACGAATAGTTGAGTGTATATAAAAGATGATGGATTATTATGGATAAAAATTAAACAACACCTAACTATAAAAACAATATACTCATAAAAAAATTAAAATGCTTCAGTTTTGGTTATAGTTCGGTCATCTTGTGAAATCAATACAAGTGTAGAAGTATAGGTCATGAATATAAAGAAAAAACTTAACCAAGCTGCGGAGAACACTTTGCTGGTTTTTGAAGGTAGTTCGCATATGAAAATTCTTCAACACCTGGTTCAGCTAGGGCAGATTTATCTCTTTTAATATCATTTTTAATTGATTTCGCGTTGTTTTAATTTAATTTTATTCTTAATAGACCGAGGAACTATGGATGTGGAAAACAAAGATAGTGGATACCAGGGCAATGCTCAAAGGGCTTTTACAGAAACTTGCGGCGAGGTTTACTGGGCATGGGAAGCACTAAACTGAGAACTGTTACAGGCCTGATATACTGAAAACAAATTGGGTCTAGCACCAGATAATGTCTTTAAATGGTGCGGTAATAAAGGTGAAATCCTCCTTTACGTTATTTAAGAATGTAGGGGTCTGGAAAGTAGTAAGATGTCATCTTTGGAACCTACAGAATAGAATCCAAATCACTGAACTTTTCAGGGCCGGACTTGAAACAAATTTTGTATTTGGCGCGTACAATCGGACTGAACAAGGGACTAATGCCTTAGAGGCTGTGCCTTTAAATGGAATCTACGTACAAGGACTAGCACTGACTGAGTGCACAGTAAATCTTTAAAGAAAAAATATATATACCGGTGCCCCAAGATTACTTTTCGGTTGTCATTTTTAATTTTTTTATCGATTTTAACGAAACTATTTTTTTCTTATTTTGGCAACTTTCGAGCAGTTTTCTTTTTATGCCTCTTGACATTCAAGCATCCTTAAAGAGTAAAGTCTTATTAAAAAATCATTGACATACGTTTTTTGCATTATCGGCACAGAAATTCTATAGACTTGACAGAAGACTTTGCTGGACAATTATGAAGTCTATATTTCCATTTTTAGTTGCTTTTGCTTTTAGAATGTTTATCAACTGTATAATATTTCTAAAAATCTATTTTATAGAATATATTGATTGTGTATTTAACATATATATTATATATGGTCTTTATATATATTATTATATATATATTATAATATATATATATATATATATATATATATATATATATATATATATATATATATATATATATATATATATATATATAAATATATATTAATGCAAATTTGAACGTCAATTCATATTTTATAAAAAGACCATACAAATATTTCAGTAAACTCATTCTAGTTTCCTTAATTTAAACAGGTACGGGATTTGTTACAGAAATATACTTATACAGTTAATAAACACTCTAAAATAGTTTATTTTACCATATACATTTTTCAGAGATTTGCAAAATAAATTTTCAAATATTTGATACTTAACTAAAACATTTTGTATTATTGACTATGATATATTTTTGAATACTATGGACTCCCCTAAGGTGCGCTGGTGTTCATAATTATTTAAAAAAGTCACCAATAAATATAAATGAAAATATAATTCATTTGTTACGGAGTTTTTAATAATATTCCTGTAACTTTGACGAATGACACTCCTTTCATAATGGGAAAAAACAAGTTTATTGTTATACCCACTTAAAGAAGATCAATAGAAAATATTATCTACGCACCTCTTATTAATTATTGCAAGAAAAAGAACTAAAGAAGAATCAATGTGCTAAATTAAAAAAACATTGGTGGAGATAAAATTATTTGTGGTCATTTCATTGTCATTTTTTGCCACGGGCGAGAAAAAAAGTATATTAATTTTATTGTATAACTATGTATTGACTGTTGGTTGCCATTCTTTCAGTAGTTTTGCAACTTCTCATTACAAATTGTTTTCTTAACACACCTAGAATCTTTATAATAATCTTAAGCAAAGCTCTAGTTCCTTTTTAATTGACATATAAATTGTTTAGCTCTTCTGGCAACCACCAAATGTATTTTATGGTACCAAGCTTAGCAATAGCAATATTTCCTTTTAACTTCCAGACACAATCATGTTTAGTGCGGCGGAAAAAGTATGCTTTATAAGCGACCAAGTTCTGAATGAGACTCTTTTTTATGTTGCTATTTCACACGGCGTTAAATATTTGGATATTTGGAGAAGTGAAAACTTTTGCGGGTGGCAGGTTCCATAGTCTGGAGACTCTAGGGATGAAGGAACGAACAAAGTTGGAAGTTCGGGTCTTCTCAAGTAGGACTATAAAAGAATGCATAAACGTGGCACTACGTGTTGCTTTGTTGAAAGCTGTCAGGGAAGAAATTATTCTCGCCAACTCCTCGGAGCAGAAACCGTCAAAATACCTATAAAAGAGCGACAGATCTCCTACGGCCTGTCGGTGGGCAAGAGAAGAATTTTTCCTGTAAACGTGGGATCATTTATAGGACGAACAGCTCTTCTTTAAATGAAATCACGAACGCTAAGAGTTGTAGAAGGCACCATTCTAAAAAGAGTTTGATTTGGAATACATCTAGAATCTAGAGTATATAGATTAGAATGAGAAAAACACTTTTTCAGACATTGGAAGGGTCAAATTGAGAAAATATACGAAGTGTACAGTCAACCTAATCTACTCCTGTTCTTAAAAAAATAAGAAAGATTTATTATTGAAATATAGGTAAATTTTCAAATTTTAAATTTGTGTCAAAAGTGATGCGAATAAAATGGTATCGTCAGAACGTACCAAGAAATTGCAAAGATAAAATTTTCATTTAAAAATGCAACATGTTATCTAAGTTTTATAAAGTTAATATTTTATGTACACTTATAAAAATTGTAAACAGTGATAATATGTAAGTTAATTTCTATATTTAAATATAATATTTTTTGTCCTTTTACAAAAAAAAAAGATACCATATATTTTATGGTACCAAGCTTAGCAACAGCAATATTTTCTTCTCTAGACCTTTAATAATAATGGCATTTAGTTTTTTTAACTTCCAGACACAATCATGTTTATTGTGGCGAAAAAAGTCTGCTTCATAAGCGACCAAGTTCTGAATAAAGACTCTTTTAATGTTGCTTTTTTATCTTGGGACGTTTTACGAAGGCTGTAGGCCTAAGCTCTAACGTACCATGGATGTTTTAAATGTGGTAAGTGGGAGTTTATTCACACAGGCGTTAAATATTTGGAGATTTGGAGGAGTGAAAACTTTTGCGGGTGGCAGGTTCCATAGTCTGGAGACTTTAGGGATGACGGAACGAACAAAGTTGGAAGTTCGGGTCTTCTCGAGTTGGACTATAAAAGAATGCATAAAAGTGGCACTACGTGTTGCTTTGTTGGGAGCTGTCAGGAAAGAAATTATTGTGGCCAACTCCTCGGAGCAGAAACCGTCATAATACCTATAAAAGATCGACGGCCTGTCTGTGTGCAAGAGAAGCAATTTTTCCTGTAAGCGTGGGATCATTAATAAGACGAACAGCTCTTCTTTAAAGGGAATCAAAAACGCTAAGAGTTGTAGAAGGCGCCATATTAAAAAGAGTCTGATTTGAGATACATCTAGAATCTAGAGTATATAGATTAGAATGAGAGAAACACTTTTTTAGACATGGGAGGGGTCAAATTGAGAAAATATACAAAGTGTACAGGCAACCTAATCTATTTTGGTTCTTAAAGAGAATTAAAAAAAAACATTTAATATCACGGTATATAATTTCAAATTTTAAATTTGTGTTCAAAGTGAGGCGATTAAAATGGTACCGTCAAGAACGTAGCAAGGAAGTTGCAAAGATAAAATTTTCATTTAAAAGGCGACATGTAATCTAAGTATTATAAAGTTAATACTCTATCCACACTTATAAAAAAAATCAAGGAAAATTAATATAAATTAAAATTTTTAAACAGAGTTAATATATAAGCTAAGTTTTTTTTAATATAACATTGTTTTGTCCTTTTGCAAAAGAAACATGATACCATGATATTTTTATATGTTTATTATAATATATAAGTCTCACGGCTCAAATCTGCAAGGTCATCAATGTCATTTTTCCAACGGCCATTCATGAAATATAAACTGCATATTAAACTAACAAATACCCAATGGATATACCTATATCCCTGTTATGCCAATAGGTATGTATTAACACGTACATAAAAAGTGTATGAATATCTATCTGCTTCCAATCGTTCCTAATATCTGATTTTATTTTATACTAACGAGTTGTAAGGTATAAGTAAATCAGAGGTCTGTCAAAAGTTCATGGCTGCTTGAAATGTTAGACCAAGTGCTAAAGATATTGCATAAATGTATTAAATGTATCTTCAGTCAGGAAGAAAAGTGACACATGTCAAAAAATGCAATTTTTGTCTTAGACCTATGCAAAAAATTGAATAAAATGTGACAGAAAATACCCTAAAAAAGTAATATAACTTAAAATAGTTGCTTTTGTTCCTCATAAAATACTCGAAGTCATTTTAAAGGTCCAGAAGCGTAACGTTTCCCTGGTTAATGCCAAGAAAGAGACTGTGCCAAATGACATACAAGCAATTGTTTTAAAAAATATGCCTTTGAGCTTGCACACATTTTAACATGCCTCTTTCGATTATCTTGTGACATTGGAACACGAAAGTTGCATGTTTGCAACGTATCCCCAAGAAATGATCCAAAACTCTACCTTTTTCTTATACACCTTTATCAAGTCCCAAAATGTAAAACATTTGGAAAAAATAAAATTGCACATGAAGGACAGTTTGAAATCCATCACAAAAGATCCTTAGCAGATCTTCTTTTCTTTATCTCCGCAATTAAAATAAGTCACTAGAGTTCGTTGATAAATCCCAGATCGTTGCTCCTGATGTAACAAAGGCTTTTGAGCACGACTGGCAGAATGCGCTTCATAATAAACTTTGTTTCTATGGTTTTCCACCTAAAGTAGCCCTCTAGTTTCCTTTTTAATCGACTTATAACAGTTATTTTAGATAGTTACTCTTTCAGCTTTAGATACCCTCGGTACGTAAGTTTTTAATTCTAGTAAATTGCCAGGATAAAAATAATTGAATTCAAGAAAAGAGTTTACTTCCTTATCATCTTTTATTTTCCAGCTACAGGTTTTATGAGGTCCTATGATGATGTCATTGTGTTTATGATATAAAATAAAATTAGTATTTTGGGCGCACTATGTTATTAATTACAGCTTTCATTGCTTTCAATAGTATTTTTTTAACATTTTTGTGTTTAAAAGTGAATAATGTGGTGTTGATCAATGAAGTCTTCGGTAACTCTAGCCCTATGTGGTCTGGCGTTGTCTTGTTGGACAACGTCTCAAGGTATAAAATGACATATGGTTCTACTGATTGTTGAAGGCGCCAAAAGGCCGTCATTTTCAATTAACCCTTATTAAGTTTAGAAGTGTCTAACTATAGTCTGGCAACCGTATCTGTGGCAGTGCGGCGCGGCGTCGGTAAGGGGAAGGAAGTTGTAAACCAAACATGGCGTACTTCATTCATAAAAAGCACAGCGGCGTGCGGATTTTCCAAAAGTTCAGGAATATTTTGTAATTTGTTTAAATAAAATAATGTGTGCAGTATACATTTATGTTTTATTTAAAATATATTTTAAATGTATGGTCGTCACCAAAAATAAAGGTATTTAAAGACCATCAGTAACAATTCCAAAATATTTCATGGAAAGTTAAAATGCAGAAAAACATCACAATCTAATCGGATTTTTTTTTTATTTGTTTACCTCTAAGATAGGCGGTATTATTAATTTTTGGTAATAATTTAAAATAAGGAAACGTCGTTCTACGTTCCCTGTAGTATTATCATTGCAATTTTTGATAAATGACAAAGAAATTTATAAAATAAAAACTTACTAAGTAAGCATTACCATTACTATAATGTTAAATCATTATCTACCCATGTCTCGTCCAAATAAATAATATTCCGCCCTTCTTGGCGATATTTTCGTATTTCATGTATATATTTGTACCTCCAATGTAATATATTAGGACGCTCCATTAACTTTTTTTTTATTTTGAAATTTACGCCAAAAAAACATTTGATTTTAGTAACGTCCTAAGTGTTTCCCTAGAATATGAAAAGTTTAAATCTTCTCGCAATTTTTGCAACAATTTTCTACTTGTCGGGACAACTTTCAATTTAAGATAAAACCTATTTATCATATGTCTTATCACTTGAAAATCAAAATTTTTATTCTTCTCGACAAGAGAAAAACGCCGTCGTTGTTTTTAGGACTGGATAACATTTGATTGGGGTTATTTTCCAACCGTTCCTTATCTTCTTTATTAATTTTTCGTACAGTTGATACGGCAACTCCGGTGTAAAGAGATACCCGATCAAGCTTACGTTTAAGTGGCAATTTTAAAGAATTGCTTGCGGCTTCTTCATCGCAAACCCTATTAACAAAATAAAACAAAAATAAAATTGACAAAAGTATATTTAAAAGTAGCTTTTATTTAATTTATGAAAAGCTGTATGCTTTATTCTGTGTATAACAGTGTTAGTTCTGAAATAAAAGCGTATTACTCAGTCTTTATTTAGTGAAAGCGGGTTGCCTAATCATCGAGACTTTCCCGCTTTACTTTGTTACTTAACAGCTTAATGAAAACAATACTCTTTTTTATGTTTTTGACGTAAAAAATGGTATAAAGACGAATAAAGATCCTCTTCGTAAAAAATGTTGCAAACAGATGACTTGCCAACTTTAGTTGCCGCTACATATTATAAAGCTTTCTTTTTCGTATATTTAATGTTTAAACCCAATAGAAAAAACATGATTACTGTTTTATAAGATTATTACTTACCCATAAACATTTGCTATTACTTCTTTTGTTTGTCCATGTAGTGTCTTTCCGCAAGTAAATTTGTTCATTTTAAAACAATAGTAATACTATCGAAATACTATTTAAAAATCAAATAAGAACTAAAAAATGTATATACAAGGTAGAAAAACAAAACACAACAAAACAAGCAAAATTACACAACACCAAATTTAACACTTAGAAATAAGGATAAAACCTTCGACCTCCGACACTGAATGTTTAAATATTCGACATTCCAGAGAGGAACCAGAAACAGCGCAAACACTTCCAATCACAAGTAAATCTACCCCATAAAAACAAAACATTTGACAAGCTCCACCAACCAGGTTCGTTTACTTCGCAACTGGACAAGCCTTTTGTTTGATGTTGCCAGTTTAGACAAAATCGATAAGGTCTTTGGAAAATAATTACCTAATAACATAATATTTCTTAGTAAAACAAAATAGATATTAAATAAAAATTAAAGTATATAACAACCACATTTAGTTCTCAGCTTTTTTTCAATATTTTATTTTGTTATTGTAAAATAAAATTATTTTAACATTAAAATAATTACTTGAGTATATAGTAGTAAGTTCTATTGCTTTCTTGTAGTTAAACTTGGCACACACACATATATTCGTTCGAAATAGTTTAAATTCCTTTCGTTGCTACAGTTAAGTTTGTCAGACTATACTCTATCCGATGACATTCCGTAATCATACACCCTTGGTGTGATGCATATGTTCCTCCATCTCAAACTGATAATAATGTCTTTCGTCAGACCTTACAGTGCATCGGATGTACGGGAAGAGTGGACAAAAGTTCCCAAAATTTCAATAGAATTTTTTTAACACTTTTAATTTATCCTGGCACTAAAATGCTACAACTGACCCTTGAGGTATACCATAGGTAAGGAGTGATGAAGTCATGCTGCTTTTTTTCCACCTAAGGTAGCCCTTACTTTCCTTTTTAATCGACTATATCATGTATTGTAGATCCTCACTCTTGCAGCTTTAGACACCCACGGTACGTTAGTACTTAGTTTTTAATACTCGTGGACTTCCAAGATAAATGGCATTGATAAAAATAGTTAACTTAGCTCTAGGATAATGTGATTGTGTTTATGATACTTTTTTTAATTCTAATTATTATAAAACAAAAAATGGAAAATAAGCATTTTAAGCCCTCTGTCTTATTGACTATCTAGTCGGGGAGACCACCGCAAAAAACCAAGCCTATAACAGAACCGCATAAAACGTTTTGGTTATATTACTATGAACTATAGTCAATTCAAAGCCGCACTGCTGCCTCAGCTCAGCGGATTCAAACTGCATTTTTTTACCTTAAATTTTTTTTTAATAAACTATTTTTGTAGACTTTGAGTTAATAAGATATTTACATTTAATTTTAATAATTATTATATATATATTATATATATATATATATATATATATATATATATATATATATATATATATATATTGCTAATGTGGATATATTTATATGTAGGTAGGTTTATATATTTATTTGTCTGTCCACGTGATTCTGAAGTTATGGCTTGAGCTAAAATCATGAAATTTGGCACAGTGGTGGTCTTTAGCAGTGGCTAGAACCTAACGAAGCCTCGTTTTTTGACACAAATAGGAGCAAAAAAGTGTTTTTTTACCGTTAGCCGTACGAAAGGCGTCTTACGGAGACAGAGGCTACTTAATATTGTCTCTCGCCTGGCGGAGACAGGCTTTTCATCTAGTTTAAAATAAAAACGCAAATACCTTAAAAACTAAAAGAGCTACGAAAAAATGTAATACACAAAAAATATGCCTTTTAGTAGGATTTATAAAAATAGTTATATACATATTTTTAATAAAATAAGTATTAAAGGTAATATAAGCAAAAAAGTGGTTTTGGCCCTTAAATATTTCGCTAATAACATTTTTTTCTGGTACAAGTAAGTGTACCAGCACCGATTCATTTAAAAATAATGTCAAAATGTTCTATTCAGTAAATAAATCAAACTAATACACATGTGCCTCGAGGCAATGAGGGATAACCTGGTGGCACGGATATTTTATTTATTTTTTTTGCCCCCATTGCCTCGAGGCACATGTGTATTAGTTTGATTTATTTAATAAATAGAACATTTTGAATTAATTTTTAAATAGATCGGAGCTGGTATACTTACTTGTACCAATAAAATATTGTTGGCACTTTTATGCCTATATCTCCTTTATTACTTATTTTATTAAAAATGTGTATATAACTATTTTATAGCGCTAACCAAAAGGCATATTTTGTGTTTATAACATTACACATACACAAAAACGATTTTTTACGATTTTTTTTTAAGGTAAAAATGCAATTTGAACTCGCTGAGCTGAAGCAGCAGTGCGGCTTTGAATTGACTATAGTTCATAGTAATATAAAAAAAATGTTTTATGCGGTTCTCCTATAGGCTTGGTTTTTCGCGGTGGCTCCCGGACTAATAACTTTTATTGCTATCAGTAGTATTTTTTTAACACTTTTAATTCATCGTGACACTGAAATGCTACGCTATAACTGACCCTTGAGGTATACTATAGGTAACGAGTGATGAAGTCATGCTGCTTGTTAAAATCTAGTTCAATGTTTGATTTAAGACTCTGATGTAAACTTGTTTGTTTTTTGCCATCGTACAGTGGTATAAATTGGATAATTTATTTGCTAGATATACATGGAAAACGTTTTAGCACTTATGATAAATGCATTATAGACACGTTTGCGTAAGATCGCAGTAAGTGTTAGTTTGCACATAAGTTTAATAAATTCGATAATATTATAGAAGGTGGCTAAACGAAAACGAACGAGATCCTTTTTGTACCCATATACAACTTTTTAAAGAAACTTTATTTATGCAGCAACTCCTATCCGCAACCCTTTGACCAGAGCGAATTCCACCCTTGAAATCTTAAATGGAAAGGGAGGTCGAGCTGTATCTTCTTTTGATTCTCTTTATGTTCTATCTACATTAAACCGTTTTAATTTAGTGGTTTTAGAAATAAAGTGTCCAAAGGGGTTTATAACTGAACTTTTATTTCAAATAAAAACCGTTTTGACGCTAAGGCCTGATCCCTAAGTGCAACGCCTTGGCAAGGGTGCGTTCCACCCCTAAAATCTAAGAGGGAAAGGGGGGGAAGTGGAACCTCGTTTTTAAAGTATTTTTTTCTTTTCATGGAGATACCTTTATAAGCTCAGATCGCGCAGCAATTTTTAGTATACAGAGTCTCTATGCAAAAATAAATATGGAATTCTTGTTTTCTTTTTAAATTAAAAAGAAAAAAATTTCTCCAACATAAGGGGTTTAATAAACTTGTCTTAAACAGAATAAATTATTTTCTATTAATATTACTGTCGTTATTGGTATGATAAGACTTCTAGGATTTAACACAAGATACAGACTCAGCATACACAGAAATTAATTGTTTTGTATAACATTTGGGAGATCATATAGACTATTTTTTATTCCCGTAAATCTGATAGGGAAAACCTATCTACAATTATTAGAGGATGCAATCGATCCAGCAATACCCAATATTATCTAAATTGATTCACAATACGTAAAAGACCATCTCCTGATTATACAAGAGCTGTTCGGGTTTAATTAGACGTCTAAAATTCCTTCTTGCTGAATTGGATGAAGGAGTGCCATTAAATAGCCTTCTCGATTGCCAGAGTGTTTACTACTGGATTTTTTTGTGTGTCACATAAAAAGTAAAGTGTATACCACTCAACCAGAGTCTTGGAAAGAGTTGAGCTAACGCATCATTTTCTAGTGTACAAAAAAATTTGAGCAAAATCTTTTTACTGCATGCATGCCATGCATTACATACATGGTGGCCTCCATTCTCAACTTCACTTAAATTGATGGTCTTGTTTTAATGCAGTTATAGGAGTAGATTATTTACGTAAACTTTTACTTTCCTAACTAAAATTTCATTATTAACTCTGGAAATTTAAATTCAGTAGAACCACCCTGTGTATTAAAAACTTCTGTACCAAATCAGCTAAAGTTACCTTTAAAACGAGGTTCTACGTGGCTCCCATTTACTTCTTAGATTTTAGGGGTGGAACGCATCCTTTCTAAGATGTTGTAGTTAGGAATAACACCTTAGCATAACAATATTTTTCTTTAAAATAAAAATACAATCGTTGTTATTTAGAAATCTATTTAGGCAAACTCCGTAATTCGAAAACCACTAAATTAAAACAGTTAAATGTAGATATGTGCATAAAGATAATTAAAAAAGCAAACAAAAGGAAACATTAAAATTGCATTTAACAATGATACAAAAGCAATATTTTTAATACAGCATCTTGCTTACTAAACCATGAATATTTTTTAAGTTTCAAAATGAAAGGCATGCTTAGTCCTTATAATGATATGGGTCATATCCCTATAATGTATAACATATCTTTACAACGATGAATATTTGATAATAAATATCTATTTGCAATTATTACCAGCACTCTTTATTATATATAGCAGGGTAAAATAGTATATGGGAAAAGTTATTCTGACTTAGTTGTTAGACTTGATGGTTCTACATAAGGACTTGCTAATTAGAGATTTTTTCTAGACTCATCAGAAAAAAAAACAATAATCCTACTATGCAATAACATTACATTTTTAGATGTACCTACCTTACGATATCAAACTGAGTTCAGGAGAAACTTTTTTTCCAATTTGTAAATGGGATAGTAAAGCTAAAAAACATGAATATTTTTTTTATCTTGGGACAGATAGTCGCCTAGACAAATAACATTGTTTTTGTATCCTTTTAAGTATAATAGTTTTTTATATTCATTATATTTAATACCAATAGAATTATAAAATTAAACGTGCCGTCAAGATAACTTTTAAGCCATATACTGCAAATCTCCATACAAGACACCTTAGGTCTTTACATGCAAAAGAAACATAAAGTCGTTTACAGCTTTACACAAGCAGTATTGTAATAGATTAAGTATAATATTATGGTATCAAATTAACACCTACAGCTTGCGGCCCACAAATAGAAACGCGAAAACTAAGTGCCTTATGTGAAAATGATCCTAATTAATCCTTGTATTACTTTATTTTTCCTGAAATTTTTTTATTTACATATATTTTTTTATTAAATAACACATAATCACTTAACTAACTCCACAACTACATAAAAAGATGTTTTTTTCCAACCTTCGTCGGGGTAAGTAACTCATAAAACATACACAAGGTTGAGAAACGCTGGAGAAGGGTTTTCCAACCTTTTTTTTAGGTTAACCAATTACACTCTGGTCACTTTTGATTAAGAAAAACATAGTAACGTCACTAAGGGCCCGTTGTAATTTTTTACTTTATAAAATAGGGTTATGAATAGATTAAACATACACCAAAATAAAGAATTTTTTATAACGCTGGTTTTTATATCATTCGTGTAAAAGCCTAAATAATTGTATACGTAAAAATTACAGTATAAATATATATATATATATATATATATATATATATATATAAATATATATATATATATATATATATATATATATATATATATATATATATATATATATATATATATATATATATATTTGATAATTTACCATTTTTCTTACGTTATGTAGATGATTGCATTACTGCAAATCCTAAAAATAGAACTAAAGACATTCTAAACGCATTTAACGATTTTCATGAAAAACTTAAGTACATTATCGAAGTGGAAGAAAAGTCAAAATTAAATTTCTTAGATATGACCTTATACCACCAAAATAACAAAATAGAAAACGAATGGTATAAAAAAAAACTTGGTCAGGACGCTATTTAAATTATTTTCCACAACACCATATGTCCCAAAAAAAAAATCCGTAATAATAGGTCTGGCAGACAGAGGAATAAAATTAAGCGTTAAAAAAAGCCAAAAATATTTTAATCCTTTGAAGCTAATTAATTCAATCTTCATATCCCGTGTACAAAATCTAAATAATAACCCTCCACAACAAAATACAAACAATAATTTAAATAATAACTTTGTATCAATACCCTATGTACAAGGACTTTCAGAAAACTTGCAAAGATATTTTAAACCCCAAAATATTTCTGTATGCCACAAAGGTTTTAACTTATCACAAAAGGAATTTAGCTCCCTTAAAACCAAAACTTCAAAAAATCGAAAAACTCATATCGTTTATCAGATACCATGTAATAACTGTCCCAAAGTATACATTGGCCAAACCACACAACATCTCCAAAACCGTCTTAACGGTCATAAATATGACAAAAAAATTAATAAAACCGCTCCAACTAATCATGAAAATGAAATGATTTATATTAAAAAAAAATGATAACTCAATAAATGAAAAATCTGACATAAAAAACCTCAGCAAAATATATTTTAACCTTATCATATAATTATTAAAACATATATTTTTATCCTTTATCAAGCATTCATATTAGAATAATAGTAAACACTACAAAACATACATTCCCAACAAATTTCCCATCGGAGAAAAAAAACTGTAAGCAGACCAGCAAAAATTCAAACAATTTTTAGTAACGTAAGCCGAACAATACCAATTTTTGGACAAAATAATTTGATATATCGATCTTTTTGTTTTTGTTTTAGAAAAACATTAACAAATAGCCAAATCTTAAAAATTAACACCAAAAAAATGATCATTGGAAATGTAATAAAAGTGGTTCAAAAATTCATTTTAGTATTTAATATAAGCAACATCCCTTTTAAATAAAACATTAAATTATATAACAGTTCTAAACTCTATAATCGTTGGCTGATGCGTTTTGTTTATAATAACTCACCCGCCACCTCTTGAAAATATATTAAAGCCAAAAAGTGTTTGTTTTGTCTTAATTCTATCCAAAACTTCGTTAAGCAAAAACTGTTTTTAAATATGTAGTTTTAAGTTAGTTAATAAAATTTTTACCTGTGAAGTGAATAAAATGTTACAATTATATCTGGAATAACCTCTATCGGTAAGTCGATAAAAAATTTAAAACATTTTTATAAAAATTGTACATTATTAACACATACTCTGAACATCAAAGCTTAGTTGTATAATTGTTTAAGATAGAAATCAGCCGAAACGTCTGATATAAAACTTTTTTAAAATGGAACTAAAATAGTTTTGATTTTTTGTTGAAGCAAAAATCCCAAGAAAAAAGAAATATATATATATATATATATATATATATATATATATATATATATATATATATATATATATATATATATAAAAAATGTAAAATCATGACCCATAATTGAATAAACAACTGGAAGGTTATTAGGGATTAGGTCTTTTATCTCATATAATCAGGGTTTGTTTACATATTGCAGCCTTGAAAAAGGAAATAAATTTTCCGAAAGCTCGAGACTGTAAAAGTGTTTAACTTTTAATAAGCATAAAGACCGAATCCCATAACCTTCAGTTGTTTATATATATATATATATATATATATATATATATATATATATATATATATATATATATATATATATATATATATATATATATATATATATATATATATATATATATATATATATATATATATATATATATATATATATATATATATATATATATATATATATATATATATATATATATATATATATATATATATATACAGTTTGTAAGGACTCCTTTGCTATAGTTAATATTTATGTTTAAATAAAAGCAATAGCTTAAACAAAAGCCAAAGTTTTCACATATGTTTGTGATATAAGAGGCAAGTTTGTTATTTAGAAATATTTTATACTATTTTACACTTTTTCTACCCACCTTCCATAAGAGCGCTTACCTAGAAAAAGAATAGTATACACTATTTCTAAATAACAAACAGACCCAAAAAACAATTAAGAACCAATTATTGCAATAACTTCTTGTGTTATTTAATCATTTTTTATCCTGGATATTTTATTTATTACTCTTACCCCAGAGAAAAGTTAATCAACCCCAGACATGGGGTAGGTTTCTTCCACAATCAATTCCATTCATAGTTTTGCTGCTCCACTCTAATATTCAATTTCTCAAGCCAGTCAATAAGCCTGATTTGAAAACCAAGCGTAGGTCAGTGCGGATGTCTCTCTCACAAGACCTCTTGGTTTGGGTTGTCCAAAATCTTGTTTAGTTTAATGCCTCCAAAACACAGTGTTGTTGTTAGCTGTCGCGAAAAAAGTCTGCCAGTGCTCATCCCCTAGATATGAGCGGCCAAGTTCTGCAGAACAAAGAATCGTTTAATATCGTCGGCGTTACTTTTGAGAATAACCTTAACTGGCACAAACACATTACATCCATAGCCTCAGCAGATTCAAAAAAGCTTGGATTTTTCTTTCGAGCCAGAAAGTATTTCTCTTCTTATAATCTGTATACTCCGTAGGTATCCCAGAGTAGACCCTCTTTATAATATTGTTTTTGTGTCTCATTAAAAGAAGATGTGGTTTGTGTGATCCCACGCTTACCGAGAGGCTTCCTCCTCTTGCCCACCGTCGAGCTGCGGAAGATCTTTCGCTCTTCTATAGGTATTTTCACGGCTTTTGCTTAGAGGAGTTGGAGAGTATAATTTCTCCTCTGGCGGATTCCCAACAGAGCAACACGTAGTGCAATTTTTATGCATCCTTTTACAGTTCAACTAGAGAGACCCCGAACTTCTGGCTTTCTTTGTTCCTTTATTCCTAGAGTCTCCAGATTATGAAACCTGCTACTCGCAGAAGCTTTTCCTTCTCCTCCAAGTCTCCAAATATTTAAGTCCCGTGTGGACAAACTCCTTCTCACCACACTTAAGACACCCACGGTACGTTAGTACTTACATACCCTTTGCGGACTGTCCAAAGATAAATAAAGGTACGAGGTACATTTGAAACCAAATGACCCACAAATAAAATCAAATATCTAAGCAGTCACGTACTACCCGCATCCAATGTTGCTTAACGTTAGAGTTTTAAGGGAAACTGCTTTTAACGTAGCAACTACATTGATATTCTCGAATCTAGCTTAATAGGTCAGTTTCCCACTAAATATTTTGGGCCATTAAAAACAATTTTTTATTGATGAAGTACTCATTAGCGTAGAAGACCTACTTAAGTGCATAAATTGAGTATCATGACATCGTCCTACTCGATACAATAATTAGAAAATCAAATAGCTCTTAGGGATATACTTGTTGAAAAAGTCAACAACTTTATTATGTGCGAGGAATAATTATCACGCATAGAAACACTTAGTCTTATTTCAACATCACTTAAGGCGAGGAAATAACAAATATAAATTGACTTGTTGGAATAATAATCTTCTAAATTATTGTTTATAATTAAAAGAATATTTAGAAAATACATCAAAGTCCGTTTCTGTTTAGCCTGGATCTATAGACTAGCAATAAATAAGAAAAGCAAATTTAAAGCACTTTATCTCGTCCGATTCTGATTTATTTTTGCCTTTGTAAGCAAATAGCCCACGGCTACTTGCATATTAACCATGTACTGATTTACATTAGTGATAAAAACTGATAAATTATTAGAATGCAGAAGAATACAAGTATATAGGTTAATTGTTTTGTAGTTTATGAGAAAAATTATAGGTTGTTCTGTCTAATCTACATGTGATAAACAATTTTTTGCATCATAATGTATTGGTAAATTCCACATACTTCTGGGTAAATATTTATGAAATAACCTAAATGTTTTTAATAACAAAAAAAAAGGGCTTATTAAAAATATGTTTGTTTTTGTTTCAAAGAATAAGTATCAGAATCTGCACACAAACAATATATCCACAATAGGAATTTAGCTACTGTCGAATTTTGTAACCTCTCTAAAATTATTCAGTTGGGTTAATTGGTTGGTTTTAGCGGGGTTGGTTGCGTGACCATATTTGCACCACAGCCTACTGGCTTATTGGGCTTATTGGGCTCTTCTTGGTATAGAAGTCCGCTTCCCTTTATCAGGTTTGGTAGATTTTTACCAAAAAGTTTATGCAGAAGGGGACTTCTGTTCTGTATATTTTTAAACAGAGTGGAAGGCTGAAATTGATTACTTTTTAAAAATAGGATCCGTGATCCAGATTCCTTATATTTTTAAAATAATCCGAAATTAATTCCTTTTTGAAAGGATCTAATTCTAAAAGAAATCGATTTATTATATTTCTAATTTGGAAAATCGGTTTATAAATGCCAAAATCCTCCATTTAAATACGCCATTTCATATTTCCAAATTTTGACCTAAGATTATTAATTTCCCGATTTTGACCTAGCACCCTTAAAAACCCTTATATCCTAAATCTGGGGCAAATGGGTTAATAAATGCCAAAATCCACATTTTGAATCTCCAATTTTCCAAATTTTTACCTAACATTCTTAATGAGCATTACATTGATTTTTAAAAATAAAGACAATTAATTTTAATACATTTGTCTATTAAAATCTTTAAATAAGGAAAAAGACCTAACATGTGATTTTTAACCAAAATATATGGTTTTATAGTTACTTGTACTTGATCTTAAAAGTTTTGATTGCTCGATCTTAATAATTTTTAAAAATAATACTCTTTTAAGTAACTATAAAAATAACCCGACAAGAATAAATAACCCTTTGTTCTGCAAAACTTTGTCGCTCATATGTAACGGATGAGCATTGATAGACTTTTTTCGCGACAGCGAACCTGCCTGTGTTTTGTAGGCATTAAACTAAACAATTTTTTTGTCGACCCAATCCAAAATAAGTTTAAGGTTTTTTAAAAGAGACATCCGCATTGACCTACGCTTGGTTTTTCAAATCAGGCTTATTGACTGGCTTAAGAAAATAGTGCAGTTGGAGTTTGGTGCAGAACTTTTAATTCTAAATTTATTTGTACAAAACCATATCAAATTGAGCGACATGTTAAAGGTCCACAACATTAAAAAAATATGCAAAGTTTTCCGGGGGCATCTAAATCTACAGAACGGGAACATTATGTATTAAACGCAGACTTCTGCATGGATTTGTGTAAAGTTTTTATTGCAGCTGATATTCTTCTTCATAAAATAAATTATCGGTCCACGAGGACATTTTTGGAAAAAATACTACCACAGAAAGTACCAGACAAATCAACTCTGCATAAAACTATGTTGATAAGGTCTATTTAAAAACTATGGTCAAAATACAACAAAATCTTGAAGGAAAAAAGTTTTGGTTTAGCGTCGATGAAACCACTGATATCAAGGGAAGATATGTTGCTAATATTATAGTTGCACCTTTAAGTTATCACGAACCTGAAAACCCATATTTAATTAAAAGTTAATTTCTTTCCAAAACCAATAGTAAGACAATAACAAAATCTGTAGTAGAAAGTATTACTTTACTACTGTCAGTCACTAGTATTCAGAAAAGTGGCGTTTTGTTTCTTTCGGATAGTGCTGCATATATGCTAAATGCAGGAAGACAGTTAAAAGAACATTTTTCCAAATTGCTTCATTTGACATGTTCATGCTCATGCCCTACACCGAATATGCGAAATGTTACGTTACTTTTATCCACTTATTGATTGACTTTATTTATCGAGGTAAAAAAGGTTTTCTTAAGTCACCTGCGCGTATTACGAAATTTAAAGATATTTGTCCTAATGTCGCGTTACCGCCACAACCTGCTATTACAAGGTGGAAAATATGGCTATATCAGCAGTTAACATATTACCCTATAAATTTTAATGTGGTAAGAAATGTTATCGACAGATGATGCTTTGAGTTTGAAAAAAAAGTAAAGAAGTTATAAATGCACCAAATGTTAAATCTGATTTAAAATTTATTTTTTAAAATTTTGGATATTTTCCGGATGTCATTGAACAGTTATAAAAACAAAATGTCCCCCAGTGCCTTCATTTCATGTATTTCAAATCACTATAGACAGGCTTAAATCTGTTTCTAATGAAATTGGTGAAAAATAAAAATTGTATGTACAAAAAATCTTGGAAAGAAATCCAGGATTTTTATAAATAAAACATATTTTTGAGGCACTACAAAATAAAAGAACTGCCGTGTAAAATCATTTTCGATTTACTCCGGTTGCAAGCTGTGATGTCGAAGGGATCTTTTTAGACTTAGACATATTTTAAATTATAAAAGAACCAATTTTACCGAAACCAACTTTGAAGAACGTTAGTTATTTCATGTAAAGCAAATAAATTGTAAAACACTTCTGTTATGTTTTTATTTCACATGTTTTTAAATTTGTTTATAATTAATATCACCTTAATACGCACGCCAATGAATTTACCAGACATAAAAAACGTATAGGGAACAAGCTCGTTCCGAAATCCGGGCCCAACAATCACATTTAAAAACCTAATAAAGATCTGGCACCGCAAGTTTTGGAATACAGTTCAAAAAAATGTTCCATTTAAGGGTGGTTTCATGTTGATCTCCAAGAGCCACAGCACTTCAAAATGGGCTAAAATTATATTTCGGGCTCGTGCTAAAATCTTTGATGCTTGATTTATTACCTGGAGTATTTAGTATCATTCGTATTGTAGTTACCATTACAGGTAAGTATACAAACTAAAGATGATCGGTATTCGTAATCCGATAAGTAGGGATTGATTTCCCTAGACTTGATTTCTTATTTTCTTACAAAAGGAATTGTGATTCGTATTGGTGTTTCGATTCCTTTAGGAGGATCCGGATTCGTAAATCGTTTCGTTTTCTAGCTCTGTTTTCGAACAGTATATTATCCTTTTTACATCATTGCAGTCGTACATGATGTGTAAGGATGTTTCCTCCTTCTTCCAGTAAAGCAAGCATGTTGTGGGACCGATATCTATGCCCATTTTCTGCAAGTGTTCCCTTAGATGACAATGGCCTGTCAGAAGATGAGCTGGGTTACAATACATGATATGGCTTCATTAATTTTATCGAATTTTTTTTATCGAAATATTCTTCCATGACTTTAGCAGATAGCGAACACCTATTTTCAAATCTTTGGAAATATAAGTTACCATACCCCTGTTTTCTTTAAAATTTTAAATGTTTTCAAATGACCCAATTTTTACTTATTTTTATTTCGAATTTTTTTTAAATTTTTTTTTAAGTATTTTGCTAACGTTTTGAATAACAATTTAATTAAATTTTACTTTGATGTTTGCACATCGGGATTTTATAGGTAACTTTTAATAAAACGCGAAGGCCACTGGAAAAATATTAAATAATATCCCTGAATAAACACCCCATTAATATCTGCATTACATCAACCAGACGGAACCTCAGCTTGCTTAACTTTGCTGATCGGACAAGAAGCAGCTTTTTAAAAAATAAAAGCCATCGATCGTCGTAGTTTTACTGATCAATTTCTTTAGAAATTTCTACCATAGTTTGGTTTTTGCTCTCTATGATATACATACAATAAAATAAATCGTGAAAATGCTAGAAATATCCATTACTTTGATAAAAGTACAATAGGTAGATATTAAACAACAATAATGTTGGTGACTTCAAAAAAATGCACCAAAATGCTATACATCAAAGAAGGGGACATACTTTTTTAACTAGTATTTTTGTTGTCTTTAAATTGGCAACATGTCAAAGAAGGTACACTTATAAAATAGTGTTGCTTAACGTTTCTTTAAAACTGTGAGTTATCACTTGAAAACGGTTAGAGATACATCACTAACCGAAACGTTGTGTATCAATTAACAAATAAAGACAATGGAAGTCCAAGATTTTGGTGTTATTAGTGTTGCTTTACTTCTGAATTTTCGCATTTCTTCTGGTTTTGTCGTTGTTGCCTATTTGCTGATATATACCACCAGCCTAAAGGTACCAACCATCAATCAGTAAAAAATCTTGATTCGATTTGGAGCCTGGATATGTCATTTACGTTTATACAATTTTTGTGGCTATCAACTACCTAATTGTTTTATAATTTTTATGGAGCCACTGCGGGTGCCGACTTGGTACAGATATTTTTTTTATTTTAAAATGTAAACTAACACATTATGACATGGTTGTAGGAATTTAAAAAATCTGCTTTATTTAAAAAAGGAAGCAAATCAACTTTTATATTTCTAAGGGATTTTAAGTCAGTAGATTTTTTTATGAGGTAGTTTGCACTGGACTAAGAACGGCACTTTTTAGCGTAGAAATGATTTCGAAAAAATCCAGCGGCTTGTAAAAAAAATATCTTACCTTACAGGTAAAAAACTGTTTTTTTTTGCACTCAGTTACTAATTACTTAAAGTAGTGTGCGAAGGGCTAGCACTTTTCGCACTTTCTAAGGAAGTAAAAGTAAAAGAAATTTTAATTGCGCATATTCATATTGTATATTCTAAACATACATTATAAAACTTTCTATGTATTACTGAATGTTCTTTTTTCACTAATAAAAACAATTTTTTCTACTAGCGTGTGGAAAGCAGCACTTTTCCGCACGCAATTTAGTTTGGAAAGTGTCACTTTTTCGCACTAGTGCGGAAAAGTAAACCCTTGCAAATTTCCCACTTAAACAGGTACTTAAAATGTTTTTAATTCTGAAGTTTGACTTAGTATAATTCTATTATTGGCATAGAAATTCTTTTATTTGTACAAATTAGGTTAAAACCAACGAAATATTCACAAAAAAATTTAATATTGTTTTAAAAACATTGTTTCAAACATCCTGGTAAAATATTAAACTTGTTTTTTTAGTTTTGACCGTGGGTGTTCATATTAAAAAAAAGATCAAAGATATTAAAAGTCACGATAATTAAAAGTGTCTTTAGTACATTCTGACCCAGTATCGTCGATTCTGAATAAAAACATTTCCCAGGGAGTTTCCTGACGAGGAATTCCCCGGAATCCATTCTCAAAGCAGTCGAAATAGTAAATTTAGATTTGTTGCCGTCCAAGTCGAGGCCCCAGGTACGAGAAAGAAATACAGCATTTACAAGCTGGAGTGGCGAAAAAAAAATCAAAAGTATGAAAGAAGAATTTTTTTATGGCATATTTCGCGGAACTTGCTAAAACATGTAAACCCAATACCTTATGGTCAAGGTATTCCATGTTAAAAAGGTCATTAAGATCGAAAAGAAATTTATTGGATTTAAGCAAATATTTCTAAGTTAATCATTTTTGAAGAAGCAAAGGGGGATTTAGACCCAAAAGGCCAAAATTTTTTTCGAAGATAAAATAGCAAAATTTATTTATGATGCTCCAAATGATGTCTATCTAGCGATGGAGGTAGCTACAATTTTGGACTAGCTGGTGCGTGTCGTCGAGAAGAATTGATGAAAATTAGCATTGATGATATTGACGATAAGGGAAAAGAATTGAAAATATTTCAGAATCCAAAAACCATTCTAGCCGAAGTTTTATCATTTCCAGGTTGAAAATGGAAAATATCTAGCTTTGTAAGGGAATATTCCAGTTTACGAAAGCCCGAAACACCACACAGAAGATTTTTTGTTAATTACAAAAAATTTGCTTGTACTGTCCAGTGCATAGGAATAAAACTTTTGGCAAGATGCCCTCTGAAATAGCTGCCTATTTACGTCTTTCATCCCAGAACTTTACACGGGACATAGCTTTCGCCGTTCCTCAGCTACAATGTTAGCTAATTCTGGTAAACCATAACGAATATTAAAGACGGAGGTTGGAAGTCATCATATGTTGCAGAAAGCTCTACAAGTTTCAAGAAGGACTTATCGAACAAAATATTATCCCAAAATTCATCTACCTTTGAACACAGCAAAACGCACTCAAGGCCCATTGTACCGTCTTCTAGCAAGCAACAATATGTCTCTGTTACCTGTAACGACGACCGGTTCTATTGCACCTCAACGGCAATCTCCAACTCCAAACAGCCACAACAACTTGCCTCGCGATTCATTTGCAAAATACTACCAACTGTTCTTTTACGATTAATGTTGTTAATAATAAATGTAGTAATGCTAAAATAAATATCATCTAATGGTTTTTAGGACTTTTTCCACCACTCGTAGAAAAAAAGTTGTACCTAACAAGTACGGAAAGTGTCTTTTTTACCCTTGGGGCGGCTTACCCGTAATTTTGGGGGCGTGCGGAAAAGTATCACTTTCCGCACTTGTTAGGTAAATAACTATTTTTTTTATTTATAAAAAAAAATTGGGAATTTTTTTGGTCTTAATTTCAACGAAAAGGAAAATTTTCGGGTATGAAAGTAGCCCTTATTTAACATAAGTGTTTTTGGTATAATATCTTTTCATTTTTCTGAGTTTATTGAAGGAAATAAAATCCTGCCCACATTTTAAATTCTAAGACAATTACGAACTTAGAATTTTAGGGTAAATTGGATTGCATACTTCTAAAATACCCCCCAAATATACGATATTGCCGCCTCTGTTTCAGGCCGTTCCAAGAAAAAATGTGCGGGTTTAAGAATTTTTTTAACTATGTCTTAAAACCATCTTATATACCAAATTTGGGTTTTTTTTACCTCCGGATTTTTTTTTTTCTTTGACGGCTTTACAAATTGGTGATTAGCCGCTCCATCGGGGGAATGCCCCCAATTTTGATGAGGCAATAAGTGAGTCAGTCAGTAGTAAAATGGGCAATTTTTAAAATCGGATATCTTAGAAATTACTTGACACATTTACCAGTTTTTTTCACAGATCATTAAAATACTTATACGAATTTACACACCAAAAGAGGGCCTTTTTTCGCTCATCATATTAAAAGTTTCAATCTGGGCCATTAAATTATATTTATAATAAGTCCAAGTATCTTTATTAACTTTTAAAAATCTTTAAACTTGCTATTTTTACTAAATTTTTGCTATATTACACGTTTTTTGATCTTTTATTTTAAAAAAATATATGATGCGCTTTGTGCACCAACATATTTTTTTATCTCTAATATTATATTTAAAAAACTTATAAACTAGCATTTAATTATTTAAGTGCCTTGAGCCTGTCATCAAATTTTTTTATATAAAAGATCGAAAAACGTAAAAATGGTAAACATTCAATTTTTTAACCAATTCATTTTAGAAATAAATAAAGATACTTGGACTTATTATAAATTTAATAAAAAAAGGCCCCCCAAAATTAAATTGTAAATTTTCAACCCCAAATGATGGGCGAAAAATATATATATATATATATATATATATATATATATATATATATATATATATATATATATATATATATATATATATATAAAATATATATATATATATATTTTTACACCACAACTTTTTAAATTCAATTTTCCCTAGGGTTAGTTAAACTACCCCTTTTGGCGGTGATATTTAAAAAAAAACCTTGGTAGGCTGAACTGAAATGTTGGGGTTTTTCAACAGAAGAATATAAAAAAACAACATTCATATTTTTTTTAAAACCCCCTCATATCAAATTTACTACCTTCAAACCAGCCATTTTAAAAAATAAAATTATTTTAACGTAATAATTAACAAATTAAAAATAAGCAATATATTACATAGGAACCCCAAACCCGTTTTTCCAAGGGGTTTTTTTCCCCAATGCGAGTAGCAGTAAGTAGATATTGTCATATTTAATTAAAGTAAAAGGTTTTTTTTTTTTTATTTTTTAAAAAAAAAAATAATTTATCTTTTTTAAAAGGGAAAAATTTTTTTTTTTAATATTCCTTTTTTTTTTTTCTTTTTTTTGCTTTTCTTAATATAAACAAGCTCTTTTGGGGAATTTGGGGCCATTATTGTAGCCCTGAGGAAAAAATTTTTAATTTTTTTTCCAAACTTGGGGTAGCACAAAAGTTTTTTTATTTTAAAAGCCCTCTAGGACTGATACCCCAATAAACTAAATTTTTTTTTATATATATATATATATATATATATATATATATATATATATATATATATATATATATATATATATATATATATATATATATATATATATATATATATATATATATATATATATATATATATATTTTCGTGTCCATTGGTCTGGCGCAGTATATGCCCTAGATTCTTAAAATGGTTTTTTTAGAAATTTTTGACAAACACTACTTATTTGTAAAGTTAAAAAAGTTTCAAGTTAAAAAAGCATTAAAATATTCGTTAAACTTAATAAATCATCACTATGATAAAGATCAGTCTCGTAAAGACCACACCGAAGAATTTCGTCGATCAACCGTAAACAGAAACCATCAAATAATTGCATAACAAACTACGTAATAATAAAAAAATCATGGTAATTTATTCTAGGCTAGTATTTTGTAAATTTAAAACAGGTTAAAGGGTTTTTGTAATAATTTACGTTTACTTGAAAACATTTTCGAGTAACAAAGAAGAGTAAATGGGAGATATGACGAAATTGCCTTCCTAAATTCAACCTGACATCCATGACCAAAATCAGATTACTAATTTGTATGCTTTTTTCAAATAGGCAAGTTTTTAGTAAAAGTATAAATACGAAAAATCACCGTAAACATAAATCGATTATTTAAGGTTTATAGAGCAAACTTTCAAACTATCCGTGTGTAAAAATAGTATTTTTCTTACTATTGCGGTCCTTTTGACGCGGTTTTGTTAAAACGTTGTATAATATTAATATGCAAGTTTTTGTAATTTATCACGTATCTTATTTAGATACAATTTAATTTGGAATTCTAGCTTTTTGTTTCAAAGAACGCAAATTATATTGTTTTTACCTGTAGGTATTTGTGGCCAAAAATAAAACACAAAAATCTTAAAATGTGTCAGTTATAAATATACCAAATAACGAAAAAAGGTAAGCATTTGGTATTTATATTCTTACTAGCTTTTCAGCTGTAGTTTTTTTCCGTTCTCGCGGCAAAATTTAAACAAAAATACGTGAGACCTAAAAAGAATTTTTTCGCGACGTACCGTTTTTAACGACTGGTTGATAGCACTTCTTTCCCCCACCATTCTAACCGTGTTTAACCCGCCTATCCTTGAAAAAATAAAACGGTTTATGTATATCACGCATGTGTCAATTTACATACAAATCGTTTAATACACTTTTTTTTTAATCCAAATGTAAGGTCTTTGAGGAGTTAAGAAATAAAACAAAAAGGTAATATGTAAACCAAATTTTCCATTTAATAAGATATTAGCTGTTTCCAAGTCAACTATAACAAGTAAATCTTTTCCTCTATGGTTTAAATATAATTGCACTAATTCATCCATTTGGGAATTAACTAATAAATGGAAAAATCTGCAATCCAAATAGTTGTTAAACCCTAGCAAAAAACATCACAAGAATGAAAACAATAGAAAAGCCGCAAATCCTCCATGATTTTAATTTGACACTTGACATAACCATTATTAACCATCCTCCTGACTAGTGGTGATAGCGGTAAATACTGGGTACGAAGTAATGACGTTGATACTGACGTCATAGTTCTTTCCCTACGTTACCACTTCTCGCAAATATAAACCGGTATGTTAACTGTCCTAACAATTTTCAACGCGGTATGTCGCCAAAATTTGATGGAAGTCTTTGCTTACACATTTCCCCCCTTTCCACTCCGTTGCATCACATCGCATCACGCTCCTCGCGCTTTATCTTTCGTTTGCTATATTTTTTAAAATGTTAATGGCATTTGTAAATAAGTCAAAACCAAATTCTTATACAACTTTCATCCGCCCTTTTAACGCCTCAGGGTATGAAGATCTAAAAGTACTACCACATTTTATTTTTCTAAGTAATAATGTTATTCCAAAAATTTTCCAAATCATATTAATTCGTAATCAAAAGCCCACATACGAATTCTTATACTATTAAAGTCAGAAATAACGAAGTACCACTCAAACTTTCACCCCCCCCCTCTTCTATCCCTTTAAAAAAGGTGTTTCCTAAGGTCCTTTCTTAGCTATATACATAGTTGAGCGCCGTTAATCGAATAATTAACTTCGTTAATTGCTAATCCGTTACTAAAAAAAAATAACTTCGTTAAACGTTAAAGCGCTAACTTTGGTACGATTTAACGCAAGTTAACGTTAATTGTTAATCCATTAACACCTGATAAAAAATGCTTTTTTATATTAATGCGGTAAAAATGTATTCATAAGAACTGTTGGTTTGGGTTCTGGAATTTACCAGGTTAGAAACAAAAAAAAAAGTGTATAATTTAGTCATCTGGTATAATGTGAATATTGTCATGAAATTGCTGAAGTACTCGTCTTAAAGTGAAGCTTGTTTCGGCGTTAAAATATTTTTGCCCGTGGAAAAAAAAGAACGTTCAACTGCAGCACTTGAGGGTACGGCAGTATTATATTTAATAATCAGATTTATGAATATGTTTTCCCCGAGAAGTGCCGCATTGTTGAACGAGACTTATGATTTCATGTCTAGCGACATTTTGACGAGATTTTAAGCTTTACTCTTTAGGCTCTTAACTCTTTCTTCAGACACGGCGGCGCGAGAAATTTAACGGAAGTTAACGAGCCCGTTAACATTTTTTCTAAGTTAACTTAAAAGTTATTCCGTTAGTGGAAATTTTAACTTTGTTAATTAACGATTAACGGATTAACGAGTTAATATATACCGGGTGACAACGAAATCACTACCCAGTCTTTCATTTTCTTGAATAAAAACATATGGCTTTCAAATTTTAGAATGACATATTATATCATAAGATGCCGATTTTGGAAAATTTTAAAAAATGTGCATATCACTTCCGGTTTAACCGGAAACGACATCAACTTTGATTTTTTCAATGGAATACCCTATATATTTTTTAAAATTTGTATTCGACAAATCATTTTTGATATAAAATGTATATTATGTCCTATACCTATCTCTGCTAGTTTTTGAGAAAATGGCGATTAAAGATGTCCAAACTAACGCATATTATGCAGTTTTATGGGAAAACAAATAAATGATATAAAAAATTATTATGTTTAATTTAATTTTTTCTGCAGGCTCTATCTGTGGAGGTCATAATAAAACTACTTCCGGCTTTACCGGAAGTGCTGCGAAAATTGACTTTTCCAATATTGTTACTTTTTAAATTTGGATTCTACGGGTTATTCCTGATATAAAATCTGTATAATATCCTATACCTATCTTTGTTAGTTTTTGAGAAAATGGCGATTGAAGATGTCCAAACGACCGTGTAGTTATGGGGAAACAAATAAACATGAAACATTTAATATTTTTTACTTTAATTCTTAATTATTTTTTAATTAACTACTTAAAATAAAAAACTAATATTAAAAATAACAAAATTGTCAAAAAGACAGCTGAATTATTTTAGGCTTATTAATTTTCTAACATTTATTTGTTTTCCCCTATAACTGCATTTAAATTTTAGAAGTAACATTATTAGAAAAGTCAGTTTTGCAGCACTTCCGGTAAAGCCGGAAGTAGTTTTATTAACCTCTACAGATGAGCCTGCAGAAAAAAATTTAATTAAACATAATAATTTTTAAATCATTTATTTAATTTTCCCATAAAACTGCATAATGTGCGGTAGTTTGGACATCAATCGCCATTTTCTTAAAAACTAGCAAAGATACGTATGGGATATATTTAGATTTTATGTCAGGAATGATCCTTAAAAACCAAATTTTGAAAAATATACAGGGTGTTCCATTAAAAAAGTCAAAGTTGATGTCGCTTCCGGTTAAGCGGAAGTGATAGGCACATCTTATAATATCCAAAATCGGCATCTTATAATATAATGTACCATTCTAAAAAAAGAAAATTTGAAAGCCATATGTTTTTATTCAAGAAAATAAAGGGCTGGGTAGTGATTTCGTTGTCACCCGGTATACAGTATGTCCACGGAAAAGGTGTTGAAGAGAAAAAACTTTTTTATTTTTGATTTTATCGAAAAAAGCTACTCTTGATAAAAATTTTTGCTATTTCTAAGAGTAAGATTGAGATAGAAACATTTAACATATTTTATACGGGGTGTTCAGAAAATTGAAAAAAACTTAAAATGGTACAAGAGTAAAGGGCATTTATTTGAAAAGATATGAAAATAAGTTACTAGGAACATTTGTTTAAAATTAAAAGGTAGTCTCTTATACCAATTTCTGAAAAAACCCGCCTACTTTTATTTATTTGTGATTAAATTTATTTTAATATCAATTTATAATCAAATTTTTGCTGTTAAATTAAGCATTTAAAGCTGACGATACTGCGGCTAATGAATTATAAAAGCCAAGTGTCAATAAAGCTTGTCACTATCAACGCCTACTGTTACAAAAATTTTAAATTAGTTAATTGATAATGATATTTTAATTACAAATAAATAAAGTTGAGCCATTCCCAACAATTGGTATTAGAAACTTACCTTTTACGTTTGAACAACTTTTTCTATTTAACTATTTTCCATATCGTTGCAAATAAATGCACTTTACTCTTTGTACCATTTAAGTTTTTTCCCTGCGAACACCGCGTATAAAATTTTTAAATGTTTCTATCCCAATCTTTTTTACTTTAAGTAGCAAATTTTTTATCTAAGTAACTTTTTTCGATAAAGTCTCAAAAGTTTTCTTATAACACCTTTTTCCGGGTGGAATTTTTTTACCAGTACGTCCACGGAAAGATTTGTTGAATAGTAAAAAACTTCTTTATTTTTAATTTTATCAAAAAAAAAACTACTCTTAAAAAAAAATTTGCTACTTTTTAAGAGTAAGATTGGGATAAAAACATTTAACGAGAATTTTATACGAAGTAGCAAATTTTTTATCTAAGTAAATTTTTTCGATAAAATTAAAAATAAAGAAATTTTCTTTTACTCAACACCTTTTCCGTGGATTTCAATACGTCCACGGAAAAGGTGTTGAATAGTAAAAAACTTCTTTATTTTTAATTTTATCAAAAAAAAACTACTCTTAAAAAAAATTTGCTACTTTTTAAAGTAAGATTGGGATAAAAACATTTAACAAATTTTATACGCGGTACTCAGAAAATTGAAAAAACTTTAAATGGTTCAGAGTAAAAGTCATTTATTTGAGAAGATATTATGAAATAAGATACTAGGAAAAGTTGTTCAAAAAGTAAAAAAGATTTACTTTATTAACTTGTGATGAAAATTATTATAATATTAATTAACTAATTCCAAATTAACAACTCATTATTGTACTAGTAGGCGTTGATAGTGACAAGCTTTATTGCTTTGCTTTTATAATTCATTAGCCGCAGTAACGTCAGCTTTAAATGCTTACTTAACGTAAAAAATTTGACAAAATTGATATTAAAAATTTAAATTGATATTAAAATAAATTTAGTTACAAATAAATAAAAGTAGGCCGATTTTTTTCAAAAAATTGGTATAAGAAGACATATATATATATATATATATATATATATATATATATATATATATATATATATATATATATATATATATATATATATATATATATAGATGGATTTTGGTTCAAAACCATTACTTAAACAATTTTTATCGTCTTCAATGAAGGTGGAGGTAGAAAAAAATTGTTAATACCCAATAGCCCTAAAATGTTTAGAACTTGTATCCAACAAAGACCTATTTTTAGTGTTAATTAAAGTTATAAATAATAGCGATAGAACTTCGGAAGTTTATGGGAAATTTTCTTTTTTTTAAGAAGCTTTTTTTTTAATTTTCCAATTAGTAATAGTTTTGGAGTTATTAACAAAAAACGAAAGGCCTTTTTTTAAGTTAATTTCTTAATAACTACTGCAATTTTTCGCTTGTTAAAAAGTTTCTTTAAATACATTTTTCTAGACATCACTCCAAATTCAATGAGCTATTTCTCATATATTTAGGAGCTTTATCTCGAATTAACCCGTTTTTCAACTTGTTAACTAAGACTAGATCATATTAGGGTAATAGCACATTTAACACATTTCACATTTTAGAGTCAAAAGTGTTTTTGTAATTAAATTTAATAATTATAAATTATTAAATTAATTAAAAATTTTTTTTTTTTTGGGGGAAAAAAAGTCAAGGTCGTAGTTGTTATCTTGATAACCGAAATCCTCTTTACTTTAATAAAAACCCGTTAAATCCCTTTTACAATGTCAGAAATATTTGTTTTTTAAAAGCTCAACATTTTAATTAATGTAAAATCTGATTTAATATTCTTGCCTACAGCTTGGAGCTTAACTCTGAGGGATTAAATTCAAAACCAGATTACTAGGTCTGGAAATTCGTCTGACGTTTCAGTGTAGGTGTATTTGGCTTAGAGCCGTTATTTTAATTAAGAATATTGATCATTTGAGCGGCCACCACAATTACACGAATTGGGGGTAACAGAATGTATTTAGGTAATCAAAAAATTTAGGTATTCTGGAACAGTTATTTGATTTAAAAAAATACAGTAATTATATACAGTGTAATTAGTAAAGTCTGCATCATATGGAATTTTTTTATTTTTAGTTTTTTGTTTCGATCAAAAAATTAACCAGACAAATAGTAGTCACGCAAGGCCGTTCTTATCAACTATGTCGCCCTGAGCTATAAACCAATTAGCGTCCTAGGGCCTAGGCCTTGAAATTCTTAAATATGATTTTATAGTATTTCATTGCAGTCAGGAAATCAGATTTCAAGGTCATTTAAAGGTCAAAATGATGATACTTTTTAAAGCGTCTCTGGTACAACTTCTCGAGCGACCTACCAACTTGAAGATTACCTGTGTAGCTCTTGAGAACTTTTTGGACATTAGAAAGGAGCTCTGAATCACGCCCAGGACCAGCCCAGGGTCGGCCCAGAGGGACGAAAGGCGCCATGGGCGTTCTAACTGGCAAATTTGGATTTCCCTGCCAAGACGTTGAAGTTTGATAATGCATTTGCTTTGAGTTAATGACGGTCGACCCAGCACAGTCACGAGTGACCCTAGAACTTTGCGAAAACATTCGGGTAAAGCTATGTGTGCTACCCAGAGCTGGCCCAGGTTAGAGAAAGTAGCCCCAGGGATCCGAACTCGCCAATTTCGATTTCTCTGCCAAGATGTTTAATTTTGACGATGCATTTGCAGTTAATGACGGTCGACACAGCACTGCATCAATTGACCCTATCCAAGTAGGACATTTTAACAAGGCTAGAAAGTACATGAAAAAACAATCCTTGGAAATTCGCCTGTACTAATAGTACAGCTTTATATAACTTTACTACTAGTGCCGGGTCGACCGTTATTAACTTACAGCAAATGCACCGTCAAAATTTAACGTCTTGGCGGGAAATCCAAATTTGCCAGTTAGCACGCCCATGGCGCCTTTCTCTCCACTGGGTCCAAAAAGTACTTAAGAACTACACAGGTATTCGTCAAGTTAATAGGTCGCTCGAGAAGTTGTACCAGGGCCCGCTTTCAAAAATATCACTATTTTAACCTCTAAATGACCTTAAAATCTTGTTTTCCTGACGTGATGGGAAAAACTGACCCCGGATTCAAATTCAGGGCGCCGACATACATAGGAATACCATGGTCCGGTCAACTAAATCTTTGTTTATTCTGCGCTAGCGTAAAGTTACCACAAATGCGTTTAGCGATTAGTCTAAATGATGGGTTATCTATGCAGACCACATGTGGCCAGAGTAATCAAAGATACCTTGGCCTTAGTGGACTCTTCAAATATAATTTAAATAAAAACCTAATAATTATTTAGCAACGAATCCAAATCTACTCGTTCAATTTTCCCACCTATACACAATGAATATTAAACACTTAATTTTCAACATATACCATTTTCTGCCCCACTTACCACAGAGAATGTATGCCAAGCCGATGCATACCATAATATACTGATAATACCATACATTTATCATATCTATCATTTAAATTGCAAATTTGTTTTGATTGTTTCTCACGAACTGGCAAAAGGAACTATTTGTTGCCATATCTTAATGAATTGTGTTAGTTTTCTTTTTTAATAAAAGATATAGACGCAAATTACAATTATTTACATAGTAATTTTCAAGTTGTTACTCCCTTAAAGCTGCCCCATAATTTAGATGAGTCAATGAGTCAGTCAGTCAGTAAATAGTGTAGTAAAATGGACGATTTTCAAAGTCAAATATCCTATAAACCACTTGACATAACTTTTCTAATTTTTTTCTTTTTTATAGGTAATTAGAATACTTCAGTGGCGTAGCTACGTAACCAAGGGCCCTGGGGCAAATAGGTAAGTGGGACTCTATCTACAGGGTTAGTAGAAAAAACCGGAACGGTCAATTATCTCAGCAACAACTGACAATTTCGAAATTATGGCCTCTTGCTTTTTTCGAAATAAATTAGAATACAGTCCAACCAAAGTTGCTTAAAATTAGTAGGAGGGTAACGGGGCATGCCAAATTAAAAAATAATTATTTCAATGTTGCCAAGTTTATTTTCCCTTCTGTAGGGAATTTTAAAAGTAATTGTTTTATTAGTGCAGCCGATTGCTCTTGTCAAACATCGAAGATCGGTGACAAAACATCGATGTATTAAAAACATCGATGAACATCGCCCAACACTATTTGGAAGCACTTGAAGCTTGAAACCCAGTACTTTCGATTTTAGCTTCATTGCGCCGAACAATAACTTTAGCTATAACTTTTAAAATAATTCAAATTTTAAAAAATCCTTTTAAAAGGGTATTTTCAAATATCTAAACTATCGAAATAAAAACCTTTTTTTTTAAACTTTCTAGACTAGAATACCCCCTTAATATATATATATATATATATATATATATATATATATATATATATATATATATATATATATATATATATATATATATAAAATATTTAAAAAAAA